>CAUYRT010082532.1:0-46631 GCA_963574885.1 Lepilemur ruficaudatus | reverse complement strand
GCTAGTAGGAATTTTATTATAGCAACAAAACGAAACAAAACAAACACACAAAAACCACACTGGTAGTGCAGGAGCAATGCTTTGGTACCGATCATTTGCTCACTGTGTTCTCTCTCACCTCTAGGTCTCTGCACATGCAATTTCAGAACAACGTTCTCCCTCGTGTCCATCTTCACCTGGCAAACTCCTCACTCGGTCCTCAGGTCTCAGCTAGCTTTGAAAGTTGAAGAACTTCCTAAGATGCACCTGGGTTCTTCTCCTCTGATCCTGCTACTGAAATTGCGGGGCTACTTATCTATTTCCCTCCTTGGTTTACAATTTTTTAAGGACTGGATCTAAATTCCCAGCACCTAGTAGAGTTTCTAGCTCATAGCAGATAGCACATTAATTTTTGATGCACAAGTCGAGAAGCCTGTCCTTCCTGGCCCCCCTCCTTGCTTCCCTCCTTGTTCTCCCTTTGAGTCGAGCTGCCGAATTCTTCTCCACGTCCAGTCCTCGCTGCCTGCTCAAAGGCAACCATCCTTCAAGACCCAGTTCAAGAGCTCCCTGCTCTTGTAAGCTTCCCAGCTCATGCTGGCATGCTTCTTTCCAGTACTGTTCACCTTTCCTTCCTGCTCTGTGCAGAGAAGAGCTCTTCACCGCTCTGAATAGGAAGTCCTGCTTGCAAGGTTCTTGGCTGGCCTCTGGGAAGGTGGCCGGTAAATAGTACCCTGTACTGATACAATACATCCCCTAAATTATAGGGCGGCTTGCCATGCCTATACTGTGTTCATGCGGAACACCTACTTTCCTTCTGGAAGGCTGGAGTTTCGGGACATGCTAGGCAGATTGGGCCTACGTGACCAGCAATAATAACAGCCTTAGCACTGAGTCTCTACGGGGCTGCCCTGAGCAGAAATATCACACACATGTTGCTGCAGTTTCGTTGCTGAGGATGGGAGAGAGCATAAGGAAGCTCGCACGTGGATTCTTCCAGACTGCCTGTGCCTTTTCCCTTATGATCCAGCTGTGTATTCTTACTACATCATCATAATGAATATTAGCTATGAGCACACCTGTATGCGCACTCCTGGTGAATATCCAAACGTGGTCTCAGGGACCTCTCACACATGCTCATTTGGGCCCTTAACATTTTATTGACCGTCATATAACTGTCTTTTACTCTTATATAACCGATTTGTGTATGTAGGCCTTGTGTTCCCACAAGATCTGGAAAGAAATAAGTCTTAAAGTCACTTGTATCCTATTCAACTCATTGCCCAGGTCTGGGTGGCCAGCAGGAGCTCAAGAAATACCTGTTGAGAGAATGAATGAATGAATGAAACATCAAAGCCACTAGTAGTTGGGCCAGTGGCCATGTAGCAGACTGTGGGCAGCCAGCTCAGATGCTTCAAGGCTGTTAGTGGTGTCTTAGCTCCCAGGGCAAAGGGAAGCTGAATTGATCGGGCTCCAGTAGGGTTTTCAAGTAATTCCTGGCATCAAAAGGTGGTCAAGGGATAGAGACCACTGTCCGCAAAAGCAGGAAGAAGCATCCATAAGACACCCAGAGCTTCTTGCAAACTGTGCATGTGGAGCCCAGTGACTTACATCTTCTGCATTGCATGCTCTGTCAGAGGGCTGCAGAGAAGCTGTTTGCATATTTGTACCACCAAAATTGTAGGGAGGTGGTCACTTGGGTGTATGTACATAGACGTAGCTCCATATTCATTTGCAAAATTACACAAATGGCTATATGTGCTTACATTTGCATGAACAGACATGTCTCACATATGCTGGTGCATGTGCAGGCTTATATGAATTTGCATAGGCTTGAAAGCATAATCACATGAGTTCATGCATTTGGAGTGTGCAGGCACATGTGTTTGCATGCACCCATGCATGCCGGAGCGAGCCTGTGTGCACATGTGCACGTGCATACTGATCACTGCTTATCTGCTCTGTGCTGCACACAGACAGCTGCTTTAATAACACCTGCAGTTGAGCGAGTGCGCTAACTGCTGTGGCCCCATCGTGCTATCAGAATTGCTTCAGCCCTTTCAGGATTACCAGTGCTCAGTGCAGTTTAAATATATCTCCAGTCCTAATCCCTAAACAAAGATGCAATGATTTCTGCTAAATATGGTGGATTATTTATTAAGATAAAGTCAAAGATATGGGAAGCCACGTCTGGTGGAACACTGATTGCCATTTGAGATGGGAGATCATGGAAACAGATGCACCGCCCCCCCACCTCTGGGGAGGGAGGAAGGAGGCTAAAGCAAAGGGAAACCAGTGAATGATAAAAACTGTCAGGGCCCTAGAGGCAGAAAGGCAAGGAATGAGTTAACGGCAGCTCATGCACGGAGGTAAGGAAGAGGAGAACAACCAGACTTCCCCACCAGCTAGGATACCGCTGAGGCCATTCAACAAAGATCATGGACCATGAGCCAGGCCTTGAGTGAGAATCCTCCATGAGGGTACAAAGAGGAGTAAAGCAGCTTCTACTTTCAAGGAATTCCTGGTCAAGCAATGGGCCAGGGCAATAGGGAAAGCCATCGCGAGCATGTAGGACATTTTCTGGCAAATAAAGAGGATGCTCTCTGTCCTCCAGGTGCATACACTCCTGTACCGGGAAGCACAGCTTGGTAAGTGGGTCCGGGAGAATTTCAGCTCCCAGAATCTTTGTTAGTGAGTCTGCATGAGCAGACATAGCCCCCTGAACACAGAAGGGGAAGAGAAGAGGCGGGGAAGGTGAGCAGCGCACTGCTTGCTCCAAGGAGCAGGGAGGCCACATTAAGGAAGCTCAAAGACTGCTTCTCTTCTTGGGTGGTCAGAGAAGTCAGAGAGGCCCATAGGCTGGCTGAATGGATAAATACACACACAAGCCAAGTATCTGCTGTCTTCAGGAAACATACCTAACCCACGAGTAAGTTTTAAATAAGTGGAGACACACATATTGTTTATAAATTGGCAGATCAATATCATTAAGATTCCATCTCTCCCCAGATTGATCTTTAGATTCAATGTAATTCCAATAAAAATCTCAGCAAGTTTTTAGATAGAAATTGAAAATCCAAGTCCAAAATTCATATGGAGATACAAAGTATCTCGAATAGGGAAAACGACTTTGGAAAAGTTGAAAGACTAACACTCTCTGACTTCAAGATTTATTATAAAGCTGCAGTAATCAAAACAGTGTGGTATTGGTGTAAAGCTAGACAGATAGTTCAATTGGACAAAATAGAGAGTCTAGAAATAGACACATGATGATTTTTTAAAATAAAGTTACAAAGTCAATTCTGTAGTAAAAGAATAATCTTGTCTACACACAGTGCTGGAGCATTTGAAGGTTCGTATGCAAGAAAACAAACTTTGATCCATATCTCTTTTCACACTAAGAAATTAAGTCAAAATGGATCACAAACCTAAACATAAACCCTAAAAATGTTAAACTTCTGGGAGAAAACCTTGGGAAAGTCTTTGTGACTTAGAGTTAAGCAAATGATATCTTAGGTACGACACCAAAAGCCTGAACTATAAAACAACAACTTAATAAATCGGACTTCATCAAAGTTAAAAACTTTTTTGCAGGACTCAATTAAGAGAATAAAAAGGCAAGCCACCAACTGGGAGAAAATATTTACAAAGTTTATATCTGATAAAGGACTTGTATTCAGAATATATAACGTACTCTCCAAACTTAATAATAAGAAAACAAATAGACAAATTTTTAAAAATTGGTTAGAGATTTGAGCAGACGCTTTACCAAAGAGATATACAGATAGGGAAAAAAAAAAGCAACTGCCAAGTTACTGAACGATATTAATCATTAGGGAAATGCAAATTAAAAACACAATGAAAATCCATTATATACTTACAAACACTACATACTAACTGCAAGTTAAAAGCAAAATAAAATACCACCACACATCCACTACAATAGCTTACACAGACGACTCTCGCCAAATGTTGGGGAGCATGTAGGGCAACTGGAACTCTCATACGTTGCTGTTGGGAATATATAAAATGGCAAAATCTCTTTGGAAAACAGTGGGAAGTTCAACAACAACAGAAAAACCATATACATGTCATATGGTCCAGCCATTTTGCTCTTAGGTATTTACTCATAAGAAAGGAAAATACATGTCCATACAAAGACTTATACACAAATGTTCATAGCAACTCTATTCGCAAAAGCCCTGGAAATGACAACTGTCTATGTGCCATCAACAGGTGAAGGAATAATCCAATTGTGGTATATCGCATAGTGGAATATTGCTCAGCTACATGCTAATGAAAACTCCAGACCAAAGAAGTATGCCATATATGATCCTATCTATATAAAATATAGATTGGAATGTAGAATCTAATCTAGGACAATGAAAAGCAGTTCGTGTGTTCCTAGAGGATGGTGGGAGGGGTGGAGTGAGGAGGAGCAAGGAGGAGAAAAAGTGGCATGAGAAAAATCCGGGGGTGTGATGTTTGTGTTCGTTATCTAGATGGTGGTGACCGTTTCGTGGGTGTACCCCGTGCCAATCTTATCAGACTGTTCACTTAAGTATGTGCAGTTTATTGTGTGTCAATTACACCTCAATAAATGTGTTGAAGAAATTAAATATAAAATAATAGCTGGGTTTTGATTAATTGATAGCAAAGGCAGGAGGCTAATTATAATGGGCGTCTAGAGAGAGACTCTCTTTAGGGAAATCCGTGCCTGATTCACTACACACGATATTTATATAAGGCACTGGTGCTAGAGAACTGTTCATTGATTGGTACTCTTAGAGTGGCTGCAGTTATTGGACATAAATTAAACCTCTTATGGGGGGGAAAAAAAGCCCAACCAGCTGTGAGATACCAGAGTAACAGGAGCCACCGATGATCATTATCAAGACTGAGTTAGATTTCCAGGCAAATTAGGAAGTGTTGAAAAGAGTAATTAATATTAGTCTTTGAAAAGACATCAAAGACCTGTTCCAAATAACCCTCTGCATTGAGCATGGGCTGGACCTTGCTTTGCTTTTGCTACTGGCCTGTTACCTGTAAGATAGATGCAGGACGCTATGCCTAGTGAAAGCGCTGTGCAGCTCCACTGGAAGACCATCCACATACTTAGGTTCTCTCCTGCACCCTGGGGAAACCACATATATCCAGAGAAACATGACTAAGGGATGGGGCTCCGTCAGTAGAGAGCAGACCCCTAAGATGGAGCAGGAGTGGTAGATGCTGGTAGAGACCCCTTTATAGCCTGGACAGAGAGGACAGCTCCCAGCCAGTGATCACTGCTTCCTTCTCAGCAACCCTGACAGTGGAAGACCTGGGCTGCCCAGTAAGGAAGAACATATTTTCCAGTTCTCTGGGTTTATATGGGCTTTCAAACAAACAAAGGGAAATCAAAACATGGGAGCTGTCTAGATCTCCCTCCTGTGGGCTGTTATTTTTTCTCACACTGTTCGCCTGACTCTGCCAGCCCTTCCTAGGGTCTGCAAGGCTTGGGTCTAGGGACTGCCATCTCTTGCTTTGGAATCCTTTTCTAACGGTCCTTGCCTGAGCGCATGCAAGTTCCCTTTACTTTGGTTCATCTTATAAACATTTGGGGTTTATGAGAAAGAGCTTTATTTGGGGGCACAGAGGAAAAAAAAAACAAGTCAAAGACAGAAAAGAAAACGCAAACACCAAGAAATAATGCAATGGCAGAGCAGGGAGCTTTATCTTTTTCTGGTTAGGCCATGGAGACTAGGACAGTTATATGGGCACCCAAGATCCAACTCCTTTATTCAATGGCACCTGACTTCTCAAATCCTGCACCCAAAGCCTGTTTCAGTTGGCCCTGATGCTGCATCTTGAGTCACCTCTTGGGATGTGAGCCCCGTGGCATCCCTGCGTATCCCAGGCTGCGCGTACTTCACCTCTGCATCCGCTCCCCTGCCCAAAGGGGCTCCTGAATCCTGGACACGTCCCTACTCCACCCCAGTTCTATAAGGGAGGAGTCACATCTGTCCGCTCCCAGCCTCATCCCCAGTGTGCAGCACTGTGCTAGGCATGCAGTAGGAACTCAATAAGTGTTTGCTAGATGATAACTCTGGCTTCCAGAGTGTCTGTCTTGACCCGTCGGGGATATTTTTTGAAACCTCATCTCCAATGCTTGTCAGAAATTGGTTTGGTTTGCTTTCCAGCTCTGCCATGGACCGAAGGGATGATGGGGTCTCCTCACCTCCCACTTTGAGTCTCATTTTTCTCACTGATGGAGCGGGTATGGAAGTCATCATCTGAGTCACTTAGAAGGTTGTTATAAAGACCCCTCTCCCAAGTGTGCTGCAGTGTTTTAAAATCTGTAAAGGACAATAAAACGTGAGGTGTTAGGGGACAGGACGTGCCTTCTCTACTTGTCCCCTTCCAGGGGAGGAGCTTCCTGGGGGAGCTCTCTGGGCCTCTCTGACGTCTCTGACAGCTGAGTTTGAGAGAAAGGGGTCGAGTTTGGGTGGATCTGCTCCTGCCTCTTGCCTCCTGCTCCTTCCTTCCCACAGGGAGCAGCTCTTTTCCGCTCCTCCTTCCAGGGTGTCTTATAGGGGCAGGTATGACTTCCAGAGCCATCTGCTGCTGGGTGGTGGATAATTTGCATCAAGGGTAGAGTGAAGTCAAGGCCATTAGACTAAGCTGCTTAAGACACAGTCTCTAGCCTTGCCGTTACTGGTAGCCATGACATTGTTCCCACGTGTCTTCATCTGTCTAACTTCTGAGCCTCTTTCTCAGTTCTGAATTCAGGGGCAGAAAGGGATATTATTGGCAGGGGGAGGGGTGTGCATGCAAAAAGAAAGAGATAAAGGATTATTATCAGTTGAGTTCCTTCAATCCTAACATTCGTCATTTTTTACTGTAATTAGTAGGGGTATTCCCAGAATTCATTGTATTTGGCATCTTGGGAGTGATAGGAAGCAGGTTCCCACTCTTGGGCAACAGAACATGAGTTAAAGCCTCTAGACACTCAAGAGCCTGGCGCGGGGAGGGGGGCTGCGATGGCAGCTCTCTCTGCTCTGTCCTCCCCATGCCCAACCTCATCTTCCCTCTCTGCCTGCGGCGACCTGCTCCCTTCCCTGGTCTTCTCTCGCTCCAGCGCTGCCCCTTTTCTCTCCACTCTCACCCCCAGCCTGGAGTCTGAGCCGCTCCTTAAATCTCCTCTAAGGAAACTTCCCTTTCTCCTGGCGTCTGTGATTGACTCTCCGGGGAAAGGCGGCGGTGCTGATGTGTATGAAGGGCGCTCTGGAAAAGTAAATCGTGCGGAGGATGAGTGAGAGCTTGGGAAAGAAATGCTGGCTCTGGCAAAAGACATAAGAACCCTGGAGGCTGGGCCCACCCCCCTGTGAGTGATGGACCTGCTCGGGCTGAGTTACTGCCGCACACGCCGCGCACGCGCCGGAGGAGGCTCGTTTTGAATAGTTCACCACGGCTGCAGGGGAAGCGGGCAGGGCCTCGCCACAGCCATGGTCATGATCCTCCCTTGCTGATTTAGGCATGTGGTGCTTGCTGGCGTAGAGATACTGGAGTATAGTTTTTTTTCCTCTTCCCTTTTTTTTAACCTGGATACCAGATGTCCACAAGGATTAGTAAAATTAATCATATCTTAAGCGTGTTTGAGATCTGGGCAATTGAGAGGCCAGGGAGTGGACCAGGAAGTGGATCCCCAGGGATCTCCTGCAGGTCCCCTTACTTGGGGATCATTGTAAAAAGCCAATTGTGTGCTAGATTTGAGGATAAATTTCCTGGGAGGTGGCTTGCTGCTGAAAAGACGCATTCAGACACACGGAGGGGAGGTCCTAAGACCACTCAATGAGAGATCAGAAGACTGGGTTGAAGCCCTGGATTAGCCTCTGACTAACTCTTTGACCCTGAGTGAGTCTTCAGACATGACCAAGCCTCAGTTTCTCCATCTGTGAAATGAAGACACATCATAACTGCTCTCTCTAACCCATAGCGCTGTTGTGGGGATCAAAAGAGATAATACATTAAAAATTGCTCTACAAGCTGTGAAAGGGTTTTACAGACATGGGACCCCATTGGCAACTGTGTGGATCTCCTCCCATTTTTTTCTCCTTTCCTCTCTGCCCCACTATTCCTTGGGCATCCTTGTAACCCCCAGCTTGCTCCCAGGTTGCCCATGGAGGAGTCCTCTGCACTCTGTTACAGTCCCCATGGCCCAGCTCAAGCACTTTGTACTCTATACAATTCCCTAGGGGTGGTGGGGTCCTCTGGCAACCTGGCTAGAGTTCTTTCAGAGGATGTCAGTCATGCCAATGACATAATTGTCACTTGGGGTATGTGTTACTTCATAGCATGGGCTCCGATGAAGCATGGAGCTTTAAATGTGGGGATTTGGTGTAGGGGACCTAGGGTTCAAGTCCCTCGAGCCCTTCAAGCCTATAGGCCAGGTTAGGTGAGAGGGAACAGAAAGCCCAGAAATTCATGAAGCTCACTTCTTGCTGGGATGTCTCCTTGCACCTGCCCACTACGGAGAGCCAAGGGAGATGCCAGGTGCATTAAGCATTTTGGTCCAGGAGCATAGTCTCAGAGATGCCTCCTAAATATTGCATTCAGTCTTGGTCTGCCTTTGAACTTGCTAGTGTTTCCTCGTACCTGGAACGTCAAGCTGAGGTCTCAGAGCACAGCGCTGAAGCCCAACCTAGAGTTGATCTTACATGCCCTGAGCCAAAGTGCCTGCAACAAAAACTAGTCCAATCCTAAATTTAACTGGTGCATCATTCATACTTTAGTAGATGTTGTGATCGATCACAACAGGCAGGCTCTGGGGAAGCTCAGCCCTGGCGAGAAGAGATAGTTTAGAATGCAAGAAGATACCTCAAAAGACAGGCAAGAAACCCATCTTTTATTCATCTCTTTATTCATTGATTGGTTGAATCATTCATTCCCTCACCAAAATGCATCATGGTTTACTGTGTTTTAGGTGTATTCCAGCTGGGGTGATCCAGTGTGGTTTCAAAGAGGAGGATGTGATGTTTGAACTGAGCTTGGAAGGAAAAGAACTATCTTGGTAGGAAGAGCTATGGAAGAGTTACAGGGCACACATTGTGGCTGACAGAACACCATCAGCAAAGGCAAAGGGAATAGATGAATAGATAAATAGATGAAGTGGCACATTTGTTCCTAAACAGGGAAAATGATGGGGAGGAGTGAGGGGTGAGGCCAAAACTGTGATAGAGGCATAATTCAGAGGACCCGATGGAGCAGACTAAGGAACCTGGACATGTGGCCGCAGGCCATGGGGGTCCACGTAGGTTTTTAAAGCAGAGATGGGACATGATCAGGCTGTGGCATCAGAAGGGCAACCCCAGCCACAGGGCCAAGGAAGGGCAGAGAGGACAGTCAGAAGGTGGCTGTCAGGGAGGTAACAAGGGGCAGAAATAGGCAATGACAATGGGAGTGAACAAGAGGGAACGGCACGAGAGAAGCTCTGGAGGTGGAATTGCCATAACCCGGCAGCTGCTTGTTCGTGGGACATGCAGGAGAAACAGCAGACCACGTTGGATGACCGGGGATGGTGGTGATAAAATATACGTAAGAGCAGGAGCAGGTAACGAGGAGGAAGATGGGCTCCGTTTTGGCCACGCTGAGCTCACATTGAATCCTGTGAGACATTCAGGGGAAGCTGAGCGCAGGCAGTTTGACAGGCAAACTAGAGCCCCAGCGAGCCACCGGGCGTCAGGATGGATGGCTCTGTCCCCACATGGCACTGTCTGGTGATACCACAGCCTTCTGGCAACAACTGGAGGCTCCAAGCTCCAGGGAAAAGGTTGGAGAAAAGAGAAGAACTCATTTCCGCTCCTTTTCTTTCTGCTCTGTGGGGCTTCCTTGCTCAGACCAGACACGCCCATGCTGTCGCTGTCCACTCCAGCACCCCCTGTTCTTGTGGGATAAGGTTAGGAGGCCGGGGACTGGCACAGTGGCCACAAGATGGGCAGAGGCCCTCAGGCAGGAGAAGAAGGGGAGAGGATGATCCCTTCCAGAAAACAACCTGTGGCCCAGTGCAGTAGGACGCCATCCATGACTACATTTTTCTGAATACTTACTAAAATCAGAGTAAGTATGCACGAATTCACGATTTTATCTGGCTTTACCTGTTCAACACACCTTTTCTTCTCCCTACAGTCATGTGATTTCCACTCCGGGGTCCCAAGACCGACAAGGTCAAGTCCATCTCTGCGCTTTGTTAATGGCATTTCTCACTGGGGAGGCCCTTCCTCCTTTCTCCCCTCATCCAAGTAAGTCTTACCATCTTTTTGGGTTGAGTATAAGCCCCAGCTTCTCCAGGCTGCTTTCCCCAACTAATCCAGCCCACTCGAGAAACCACCCCCTTTGCTGAGCAAACAGCATACTCCTCTGAACACTTCATTATAGATCTCATGTATCATTTCCTAGTGATTTTCATAAATGGCTATCTCCTTCAGGGAGATCATAGTCATAGCTAAAATTTAGAGCTGGAAGAACACTTGGAGACCCTCAGCTCTTATTTCTGAGAGTTCACAACTCTCTTCTTTCCTCTGCACTAACAGGACCGTGTTTCTGCTGTGTGGATCCAGGTAATTGGTAAAAAGAAGAATCGCAAGTTCTAGAAAGCCCAAGATGTGTTCATTAGAACAGGTACAGTCCTGCTCAGGAGAGAGTGAGAAGAAGTCAACAGCTCCCAAATAGTTGGAGAAAGGGATGGGAGAAACCAGAACCACCAGGGCTAAGTTTGGTCGGAGGTTTTGAGAGTTTAAGGGACCAGGTTTGGCGTGGCAGCCCTCCGTGCCGAGGAGGACCAAGGTGAAAAACGGGTGGAGATGACTTAGATATCGCAGTTTGTCATCACACGCAAAGCTCTGGGGCACCTGGACCCTAAACTACCTTTTCTTTTGTTATTACAAAGAGATTCCATTGTATTTCTACTGACATTAACAGAGTATAAAATAAATTACAAACAATTTTGTGTCAAGAATATTTTAAACTTTCATTGTCATTGAGAACAGTGAACAATCCCTGGGACATTTTCAGAAAAAAAAATCAATAAAATTTTTAATGAACATGGATTATGTGCCATGCTTATGCTAGGTATTGTGGGCAATTAAAAAAAACCCAAATCAATAGAAATATTATTTAAAGTATTCTTTAAAAGACATTTAAAAATATACAAAGGAGGAAGGTGACCACCATCTGTATGGCACCATCCAAACAAAAATAACATCTTAGCATGTTTGCCTTGAGTCTTCTTTTTGAAGAAAAATTACTCTTTCTTTGTTAAAAAAATGAGTGATTTAAGTTTTAAACAATATAGGAAAATACAGAGATGACAGTAAAAATTCACCCAGCAATAATCATCATTATAACTAGGTGAAAATCACTCCAGACGATTTTCTGTACAAATATACAAAAGGGTTAGGCTGGGCTGTATTTTTAGGGAAACAGAATTATATAACAGATTCTATTTTAAAATAAATTTAATTTGATTTTACTAGAATTTAACTGAAGAAAAAAAATCTGTGATGTTAAACGGGAAGAACCTCTGAACTTCAAATAATTTTGTTGTCACCGAAGGCGAGAGCTTGTCCTAAAAGATTCAGCTAAATTGAAAAAGGGAGATTAAAACCCATTAAGGGGTGAGAGTTGTTAGTTTAAGTGACATTTACCCATTCAATCTCTCTGTCTCTCTTTTTAAAATTAAATTAAATTTAATTTTTTGGTCATCTGCATTCACAATGATTATCTAAACTACTTTTCTATGTCAGTCATTTAGTTTTCAGAGAGGGCTGTTGTGTTCCTAGCTTTTCAAATTTATTTATTGTTTAAAAATAATGTTTTTGTTCCAAGTATTTTTTTTCTCCCGTTAGGGCTTCAGTCTCAATTTTTATGTCATTTTGTTGTTTTATTATATTATCTGGGAGTTCTTGTTTTACTGACAATTTCTTATTAGTTTAATCTATAACAGGGGTTGGTAAACCATTTATGTAAATGGCCAAATATTACAATATTTTAGGCTTTGTGGGCTGTAGCTGCAACCCCTCAACTCAGCCATATAGATGAAGGCAGTGGCAGAGAATAAATCAACAAATGGGTGTGGCTGTGTGCCAATAAAACTTTATTGACAAAAACGGATGGTGGATCACTTTTGTGTCTTAGCCTTGTTTGGTGTCTGCTAGTGATTTTGTGTGTTGGGGGTGGGAAAGGAGGATGTTTTTCTTTGAAACAGTCATTTTGTTGTTTGTAGATAGAATTTCTCAGATGCAGTTTTAAGTGATTGCTTTAACTCAGAAATATTATATTAATCCTAACGTGTTGATCAGTTCTCATGGGCTATCAGTCTGGTGGTGATTGCAGCTATGACATGGTGCTGGGACTGGCCACAGGGCACATCAGCTTTACCTGGGTTACACATAGATGAAAAAACTTAGGCCCAGAGAAGTGAAGCAACTTGCTCAAAGACACATGGAAGGTTAATCTTAGAGCTGAGACTTGAATATAGATCTTTTTAAAAAAACGTTTTAAAATGTAGGTGACATTTACAAGATATAAAATTAAGCATTATAAAGTGAACAATTTAGGGACATGTTGTACATTCACCATGTCCAACCGCCACCTCTACTTAGCTCAAAAACATTTTTATCACCCCAAAAGGCAGCTACGTCCCCATTACGCATTTGCTCCTCATTCTTCCTTCACCCTGGCAACCACCAATCTGCTTTCTGATTCTATGGATTTGCCTATTCTGGCTATTTTATAGAAATGGAATTATATAATATATAACGTTTTGTGTCTGGCTTCTTTCACTTAGCATAATGTGTTTGACGTCTATCCACATTGCAGCATATATTAGTCCTTCATCCTTTTTATGGCTGAAACATCTCAGTGTATATACCACTGTTTGTTTATCCGTTCATCTGTTGAGGAACATTTGGGCTATTTCCACCCTTTATTGCTATTTTGAATAGTGCTGCTATGAAGGTGTGTGTAGATGCATTTGTCTTAGTACCTGTTTTCAATTCTTTTGGTTATACCCAAAGAATGGGTATAACCCATTCTTGGAATGGGTGGAATTGTTGAACCATATGGTAATTCTATGTTTAACTTCTTGAGGAACAGCCAGACATTTTCCCAGAGGCTGAACCACTCTACATTTAATGTATGTGGTTTCCAATTTCTCCACATCCTTGCCAACACTTATTATTATCTGGTTTGTGTGTGTGTATGTGTGAAAACAGATTTTGGACTTTCAGTTCTCTTAAGGAGTTACAGAATTTGTATTAACATTTTTCACTCGCTTGATTTTTTTTTTTTGTAATTACAATACTTGGCATATTTCAAGACACACACTCCATGTCATTGAATGCTTTATGGATATATTTTCTCCTAAAAGTATGGATTCTCACAGTGTGTTCACAGATCTTAATAAAATTTCAAAATGCCGTTTAAACAAACGTAGTTGAAATGTATTTCAGAGTTGAAGCGTCACAGTTGAAATAACCTCTGAATCTGTACGATTCTCACGCTAAGAGAAAGAGGAAGGCCCCAGCGCCCATCTGCGAGGGTTGATGTGGAGGTGTTTACTTCCTCGGGTAGGATATTGGACAAGATGGTTGCTAACGTCCTTTCCAACTACATTTTTAAAATTAGAATTTGAATATTTATGGAGGACTTTCTGAGAAAGTACAAAACCCTGAGAATATTGTGATGCATATGGATTTTGCTGTCTCGCTACATCAGGGGAGAATGGGAGCTGGTGTCCCCAAATCCAACCAAGACGCGGTGTTGCAAGTCGGAATGCTGAGGGTCACTGCCCCGTGGAGAGCCCTTTGATGGGACAGATAAGTGACTCTCCCAGTTTAACTCCTCCTATTGATAGCAGTGTTACAGAGCACCCCCAGGGCTCTGGCTGTGGGCAGCTGTCCCAACTCCTTGGAACCTGCAACCTCACACATCTGCCAGCAAAAGGGGATGGGCACATGGTCCCAGCAAGGAGAGGTATAAATGCCTTCACATCTGGGTATCCAGCTGTGTTGCACTTGGACCTATCCTAAAAGTTGCTCCTGGTTCTTTAAGAGGAAACATCATTTCTCCACCATCTTATCTACCTTTGGCAGACAGACTTCCCGTGTGCTTCCAGTGGACACATTTCACAAAGGAACCTTCTTCTTTGAGGTTGACATTGCCCCAGTGCTGTCCCTGAAGGGGCGACCACAAGAATGTCCCCTTACAATATGGGGCTGGCACCTACCCTTTCCGACGAACAGTGCTGCAAATCAAGTGGGACTTTTGCGGTATATACATATGGAATGAGGTTTATTTATGAGTGGGAAGAAACTATAAAGAAGAGTTATTAAGTCCAGGAGGAACTGATTTATGTCATAGTAAAATTCAGACTATAGTTCAGCCAGGGGAATGACAGTCTCTGACAGGTGTCCGTGAATAAATCCCCTGTCTTCTAAAGCATTCTCTTCTCTTTGCTAGCCACTGGCCAAATTCTTCAGCTGGCTTAGCAGTTTGTTCTTCCTGCCTTTCTCCCCCTTTCCCTCCCCTTCATGATCTTTACAAGGGATGGGAGGGATGAGAGCCACACTCCCAGCCGGCTTTAAGAAAGCCTTGGGTTTTCATTACCTCGTGCGGCTTTTCAAGGCTTAGAAACTGAGCTGTTTCCCTTCTGGCTGGTGGACACTGGCTAGGAGATCTGAGGAAGCCAGAGTAAGTGTGAGCAGAGATACCTTGCTTCTGTCAATAAACACTCAGAATCACAGCATCCCCCAAGGCGGGAGGCCACAGAGTCCTGCCTTTTAAGATGTTGGCAGGGCCTGTTTAATGAGATCCTGGCCTCCAGCAGCTGTGGCCTCTAAGAAGCTCAGCATGCTCAGATCTTTGGCCAAGAACTCTGCACCCAAGGATGCAACAGTAGCTGTCTGTCCTCTGTGGACACAGACCACTGGGGCTTCTATGGACCTTATCTGCATTCAGGTGGGACACGATGTCTTTTCGGCAACCACTGCAGTGGTTTGTGTCTGCATTTATAATTGCTCAGAAAGCACAGACTGGCTTCTATTAAACAGAGTTGAGATGCTGAATGCATAAATATGGCTACGAGCCATCTATCTTCCATCTATCTGTCTATTATCTTTATACCAATACCTATTGTCTAACTCTGTGTTTGTCTATTAATGTACAGAGAAATACAGAGCCCATGACCAAAATCTTATTATAAAACCTGATCAAATGAAAGCTCTATGATTAACTAGATTCTTTCCTTCCTTATAGCCACCTGACATAGCAGTGTTCATTCATAAAAGCAGGGATGAATATCGTATACACAGACATCCCTGGAGACAAGCTCACCGTGGTATCAGCTTTCTAAAGCCTTCAGTCAGCATTCCCAAAATGAAGAATTGAAAACATTTTTCCCCATTACCCACTTGTGGCTCTAAGGCTTTGTGGGTAAGAATAAGAGGTGGCCTTGATGGCCCTGAGTGTCTGATCAAACAATCATGACCCATCCAAGAAGGATGGAAGATCCTGCTTTTTGATGTATGGGCAGAGGAGAGCTGACCCCAGGACTTTGTCTTGGCCACAGTAGCTCATATCTTAGGGTCATTCATGCTGCTGTCTCTTCTTCTCTAGCCCCAAAAGCTGGCAAATCAACTGCAAATTCTCTTACCCAGAGCTAGAAAAAGAAGAAGCTTATCCTGTCCTCTGCTATATGAAAATGTGTGTGGCTTCAGCATCAAAAGTTCCTCCCCAGGGAGTAAGCAAGGCAGAGGACCACAGCCCTGGGTGTAAACAAGATGGATAAATCCTCAGATTTCCAGGTCATTTTCAGGTCTGCCTTTCTGCTTGCTGCCCTCTCTTCCATCTGTGAAATGGGGCAAATCAAGCAAAACATACCTGATTTCATAAGAACATTCTAGGTATTTCTTTACCTCTCTAAATTCTACCCATATTTCATGGATCATCTTCAGTTATTAAGCTTCCATTAATCTCTTCCTGACTTCCCAGGGAAAACTAAACCTTTCTCTTCTTAAGCACTTATGTCTCTCGTGATCTGTTCTGGAACATGTCACATGCATCTATTTTTCTCATAAAGTTTCGATATTCCAGTAAAGCTGAGAGCAGATCCCTGGTCACGTGTACACATCTCAGAGTCCCCCAGGGATCCTACGTCAGAGCTGGAGATAGATGGGATGAATGAAGTCTCCAGAGACACACGCTGGTGGGCATTGCTCCTGATAGTTTTCCCAGATGGTCAGATGTCTAAAATCTATCAGCCAGGTGTTCTCAAGACAGCCCTGGTACTTCCTGGTGTGAATTCTTCCTGCCCAGAAGCCGTCGTGGAAGATGGGATTAGCACTGATGTGTTTGCTCTGATGTACCTCTGCCGTGGTTCCTGAGACAGGCTCTTGCTTGGAGGGTTCTAGTGAGGCTGAAGTGCATTGAATGAGAGAGAGAATGAAGGAAGAGGAGGGCAGGGAGTTACCAGGAACCAAACCACAGTGGGCTTGGGATTAGATTCTAAGTACTTGAAAGCCACTGGAAGATTTTGTGCAGAGGAGTGATACATAATCACACTTAGATTTTGAAAAGAACTCTCAGGTCCCGTGCCCTTTGCTCCTTCCCAGTCCTCTCTGGCTCTGACTGGCTCATGGGGTGGGGGGCAGCAGCCCCTTGACCCCACTCCACCCCCACCTTCACATCCCTTCTCCCCACCCTGTGTGGTCCACCAGGCACAAGAATGATGCCCTGTGGATACGGTGAGCCCCAGCAAAACCATGATGCTAACTCAGTGTGTTTTTTTTAATCTCATTTTTTGTTTGTTTGCATTTTTTTCTGGATAGCGATCACCCATCCCTTTCAAATATACAAGGTCATTGAACAGTTTTGAGTAACTTCCGTTAGAAAGGGAAGCTCTTGATAAATTCTCCCACTCTATGTGATCAGACACAACATGGATAACCAACTAGGTAGGTGGAGGGTAGAGTAGACTGAGTATTTGGATTTTAACGCAGGTTGCCTAGAAAGGGCAGCAAGGAATACAAAGAATGTGTCTTCTTATAAGAAGAAATTCCAAGCACCAGAGGGGTTCTGCAGGTCTTCCTTTTGCATTGTGGACTCTGCACTCGAGACCTTGCCACGCTCCAGCACGGTGGAGTGTGAGCAGACCTCCCTGCCAGGGCCAACAGAGGCTTCTGCATCCCAAAGACGCCGCTCTCTCCACTCATCACTCGATAACCCAGTGGCCTGTCAATCTCTCCCCTTCAGCACCGGGCAGGGACAACATTCTTTAGAGGTGAAAGTACAGTTTAATTTCTAGGCTCACCCAGGCGTGGACTGGGCTGCATACGACCCGATAATGAAATAGGGGTGGTGCATATTTGATAACGTGCCGGGCATGCCTGGCACACGGCTTGGGGGGAGTGAACACATTCCCACGGAGGTCTGCACCCCTGTCTGCCTGGAGCGGGGCGAGGGCGGGGTGGCGGTGCTCAGATAAGCCAGGACTTCGCTTCCTGCGTTCGTCACGTCCTCTTGGCAGCGAGAGACCTTCGCTCCTGAACAAATGTGGAGGGAGGGGCAAGAGAGAACAGAAGAAAGAGCAGAAAAGAACCACGTCTCCCCCACTTGCTCTGCTCCAAACTGAGATCCTACAGAGAATGGTATTTCTCTCCCTGCCATTTCCCAGTGACAATGGGGTCAAAGAAAGCATTTTTCAAAAAGAGCTTCTTCTCTCAATTTATGGCAGCGCATCCAGTAGCAAGCAGCAAAATGAAATAGGTCTCTGTTATCTCTCCCCCAAAAAGAGACAGCCCGTACAAGGGAAGGAGATAATTCCCGTCTGGCTTTTATATGTCTCATAAAACGCATTGTGCAGGCATGTAAAATATACGGACACACGAGGTGGAGGAAGGTACAGCCCTGGGCTCCCCGTGCTTTTTGGGCTGACAGACGGCAAAGCGGAGGGCTTTTTTTTTTTTCTCTTTCTTTTTGAGAACAAGGATGATGACAAGTGAGAATGTAGCCCTTGTGTTGACTTTCTATGTCAGATTAAAGCTGGGAGATGAAGAGTAATAATAATAACGATGATGATGATGATATAGAGAAATAATCATTACAAAAATGCTTCTTGTTTACTTTTTTGATCCATGATTGGGCTTTCAATTTGATGGGATCCAGCTTACAACTTGTTGAGTGTTGAGTGCTTGGGAGATGGAGCCACCTCTCCCTTAGAGCAGCGGTCCCCAACCTTTTTGGCACCAGGGACCCGTTTCATGGAAGATGATTTTTCCACAGACTGGTGGGGTGGTGGTGGTGGGGGGGGATGGTTTTGGGATGGTTCAAGGGCATTACATTTATTGTGCAATTTATTTCTATGATTATATGGTGTAATATATAATGAAGTAATTATACAACTCACCATGATGTAGAATCAGTGGGATCCCTGAGCTTGTTTTCCGGCGACTGTTGCCCCCTCTGATCTGACAGGAGGCAGAGCCGACGCGGTGGTGTGAGCAACGGGGGGTGGCTGTAAATAAAGTTTAAACTTTGCTCACTTGCCTACCGCTCACCTCCTGCTGTGTGGCCCGGTCCCTAACAGGCCACTGACGGGTCCTTGGCCCAGGACTGGGGACTGCAGCCTCAGAGTCTCACAGCGTTTCATCCATTCAGCTGCACATTTGCTCACAATATTTAGCTCAAGTCACACCCACTGATTTATACATGCACGCACGTGTGTATAATGCCATCCTACTCCTAGCCCTCTAGAACTTACCGTGGGTGCTCTTGTTGGAGGTGGACTCACGAACACTTAGGATGCCAAGTTCACAGCCATCTGTAGGAGGGAGAATCGGGACATGCTTGTCCTCATGGTAGACGTCCTGTCTTGAGAAAGTCTCCCGCCATCTCCTCTACTCTTTGATGGAAGCAGATTAAAGAAGTGTAAACAGTGATACGTTTCAAATTTTTCCTAAGAGTTAGCTGAGAAGCAGCTCATGGGATGAGTGTTGAAGGACGGAGAGCATCTGTTCCCCAAGGACAGGACCAATTAGACTTGGGACGGGAATATAGTCCCCTCTTAGATCTAACACCCAGGGACAAGGACATCTGGGTTCCTCAGGCAACATAACAGAGTGATGAAGGTGGATGAGACAAAGGACAGATATTTCTGCCTCCTCCTTTCTCTCCTTCTCTGCCTTTCTGCTTCCCCCAGCCCTTTCTCTAGTAACTCTGAGGAATCCGTATGCACAGGATGCCACACTAAGGTCTATAGGGAGCGCAGTCAGGGTCTTTCAGGAATCAGTGTTCATCGATTCCTTCATTCTCTGCCCCAATGGCTCCCAAAGTAGGGGCTTTTAACAGTCCAGATTTACAGGCCAACAGCATCAGAGCAGCAAAGGCGTAGAGTCTCGGACTCTGTGTTTAAAAAAGTTGCACAGGAATTCTCTGCCCTTCCCCACTTCGTGTTCCCAGGAAGGAGTCAACCGCCCGATGCCAAACGATGAAAGGGGACTGGATTCAGAGCCAGACAGAGCTTGGTTCCACATGAGAGCTACGATTTCCCAGGGGGGCCTTCCCCAAACTCAGGCTCTTTGCCTCTAAAGTGGAGACAATGGCAGCCCCCAATTTATGGGGTGTGGGTGGGACCAGCTGTGATCATGCGTGCAAACACGCTTTGCACGTGACAAACGCCTGTGCCTGTGCCCTCCTTCCTCTGCATCTCAGTGTCTTTCTCCAGGCCTACCGACTCTCCGCTCTCCCTCGACCTCCGAGGAGAAGCAGTCCCTCCGTCTGTCATTCTCCTACCTCTGAGCCGTGTCCCCCTTCCCTCTTACACTCTGGATCTCCCCTGGCTTCTGTCCCTGCCTACGCACACGCTCAGATCGCTTCATCCTTAGAGTCCTTTTCCCCAGAACTGCTGTTCTCTTAAGCTGTCATTTAAGCTCTCTCCTTTCCTTCACTGACAGATTTTTGAAAATGTAGAATTTTTTTTCTGCATCATTTTCTCTTTACCCCTCACCCTAGCTCCTTAATCATTGCAATGCAATGTCTATACTCTGCACTAGGGAACCAGTGGCCACCAGCCATTGGCCGACCAACAGGTCTCCTTCAACCCCTCTGCAGTGTTCAAGATCATTGTTCTGTCCTCTTCACGACATTCAGTGCAGCGTGTTGGCTGTGCCACCTTTCACCACCTGTGGTTTCCAATGACACCTCTACACAGATGTCAGGTCTGCGCCTGTGTGGAGTTCAATTTTTCACTGATAACTTCTCGCCGTATGTATCTATCTGTTTGTTTACCATGAGGGACTCTCACACTCAACACGCCTGGCTGGAGCTATCACCCCTGTTTCCTCCGTCTGTATGACAGTTAGGATGCTTTTGGCTGCAGGTAATGGAAGGCTGAACTAAAAATAGCTTTGATGGTCATGACATTTTATTATTTTACTTACCAACACATGTGGGAACAAGGTAGTTCTGGGTTTAGTGTATTCAGTGGCATCAAGGAACCAGGTTCTTCCCATCTGTTTATTTTTCCATCCTGAAGGTATTGACTTGATTTTTTTTGTCTGGTTCCCCTTTGGGATCTAAGACAACCACAGCCTCTCCAGATGATGTGTGAAGATGCAATATCAAAAGGCAGGAAAAGGGACTGTTCCTCTTTGAACAGTTCTTTTAAAGAGCCGAGAAAATCCATTCCGGTTGACCTCCAGGATAACTCATGTCTCACTGGATAGAATCACATTATATGCCCTGTCGAAACCACTCATTGGCGAGAGGACTGGAAACGCCGTGATTGCTGCAGCCCCACGCAAGGGCTTGGCTGCTCTGTGATGTGGACGAGACAGAAGTGGAGGAGTGAGAGGACCGTTGGGTGGTCACCCAAGAGGGCTGCCTGTCCTTGTCATCTCCTTAAACCACAGCCCCTCTCAGTTTCCCATTCCTATGGTTGGTGTCCACAACCCCCACCCCATCCACACACCCCTGCAACCCATACCCACCTACAGCCTTTCTCCTTCTCTGGTCCAACCACCATTACGCCCATTTCCTGATCTCAACACACAGAACTGTGCCTCTGTTCTCACGATGCCCTCCAGACCTGGAAACTGGAACTTCCTTTTGTTATCTGCCAATATTTCATCAGAGGTGTATCCCAGGGGGAGTGGGGAGAGGAGGACATCGTGGCTCAGGCCGCCTCCTTTGGATCTCCGCTCTATGCCGGACATCCTTCTATCACGGTTCCATTGCATTCTTTCTGTACAATTCTTCTGTGGACTGCGTTTTCTTTGAGGGCAGGAAAAATGCATATGTCGGATGGAGGAATGAGAAGGCAGGTTGAAAACAGACAGCTGTGCCTGATTAGCTATGGCCACACTGCTGCAGGTCAGCCCACTCCCCATCCCAACGCCTTCCCTGAGGATCCAAAGGCCATTCGGATTGCTTGGTCCCAGGAAGACACCTAGATCCCCTAAACCTGTCTCAGGAAGGACAAGGTCGTATTGGGCAAGATCTGTTTGGAAGGAAGCTTATAAGTGAAAGACGGGCCAGAATGTGGCCTAGCAAGGTTATTTTTATCCCCTGAGAAGTTCATACTCACCAATATTCTCTGAGGTCAGAATCCTTAGGAAAACCCTTCCAACTGCTGTGGTCAATTGGTGTAAGCCACGGAGCATCTTGGCTGTAAGGAAACCTACAAGAGCAAGTGGGTTGTAGTCTAAGCAGCATTAAAGATGCTATTTTGGGTGCTTCAGAAGAGACAGTGCACTGATGGAGGCCTGGCCCCTGGCCAGGTTTCCAAGAAAGGTGTCCACTGTGCGTGATGTCTCTGTGAGTCCTTATGCCCCGAGCTGAGTCCCTGCTGGAACATGGCCCGTGCTCCTGCCAGGGGTACGATGGAATGTGAAGCAGGGGTGGAAGTCATTTGGCAACCCAGCAGCCACCCGGGGGAGTGGCCCGCCTTTATTTATTCAGCCACCATTGATGAGAGTTCCTGTGGGTTAGCCTGAAGGCATCTGGGAGGCCCCCTCTGCCCTTGGTGGCTATCTGCAGTTTGCACACTGTCCCCTGGCCAGCCAGCCAGCCACGCCTGCTATGACAGGCCGTGAGTACTAACAGCACACTGAGCAGCCTATATGAGAAAGCACTGGGCGGACCACATTGCCTTTAAAGTTTGCTGCCCCCGTGGTGGGTACTTAAGGGCTAACACCACACACTCCCTCTCCCAGCTTCCTGGTATACTATGTTTGGCTAAAGTGGTGCAGAAAATCTGAGAATCAGTCAGACAGCACCAAACAAGTCTACAGGCAGGGAAATTTGCCTTCAGTCCCCCTTGCCACACCTGCCAGGTCAGTAGGCTTTATCCTGAAACTCCGTCTCTCCTCCCCACCCTGCAGGCACTCAGCCCTCTCACCTGGCACACTGCTTTCAGCAGAGGACCTGATTTTGTCACCACACCTGAGCATGAATTGAAGCCTCTCTATGTATCACACCTCCCAGGAATACTTGCCAATTAAATCTGCTACGACTTAGAGGGTGAAAGACACGGCTCCTCATTCTGGTTTCAATCTCGTGTGTGTAGATGTATTCTACAAGCGCACCCAGGCACACGCATGCACACACACACGTACACACACACGAGCAACATTTAAACTCTGGTGTTTTATAGCCTTTGATCCTCGAAACACCCATATGAGATAGAAGCGATACTCTTAGCATCTTCATTTTTCAGGAGAAGAAACCGAGGTTCAGAGGGGCTACGTGATTCATCTAAGTCACAGAGGGAAGCCAGACAGAGCTCCTGCAATCCCAGCCTCGGCATTTCGTAGTTTTGTGACTTTGAGTGGGACGACCGTGTTGGGAAGAGTCCCATGGCCAATAGATGGTAAATGTCCCCACATCTCCATACTATCCTCAAAGTGACAAATATGGACGTGGCCTTACCCTCCTCTGATATGTCAAAAAGAATACTGCTAGGTGCAGTGGTCAGCCAATTCCAAAGGATTTTTTTCTCCCTAAACAAGCCAAGCTCTTTCCCACCTTTTAGGGCAAAGGGATTTTCCTTCTCCCTTTGCACTTAATTTGGTTTCTCAGTATCAGAGCCCAGTACGCCCACTTGCTCCCAGCTTCTAAGACCCTCTTGCTACCTTTGTCCTCCCTGCGCAGCCTCCCAAAGATCAGGTGAGGAAGGGCGTGGCCACGACGGGTCATCTCCCATTTTCACTGGGCTTGAGTAACGGGTGCTTGCAAATGGCTGGAGGCAAACAGGGAAAAGCAAAGAAAAAGTCCTTTTGGAGGCAGAAACAACGGGAGAAATATTGTGCTCCGTGAGACAGATAAGAAGGGGAGCTGTTTATTCCCCTGGTGGCGAGAGGCCCGGCTTTGAGGCAGATAAATCTTTGCTGGTAATACAGTACTTAAACCAGAACTGACACCTTTTTATATCAACTGCAGAGAATTGCTTTTGCCAGGCTCTGATACAAAGGCTGCGGCAGCTCGTCCTTGCATATCAATTGCCTGGCAGCCTGTTGCTTATCTTGGTCCTGCCCTGGAGGCAGCAGCCCCTGGTCTCCATGTGGCATCCACATCTGAAAAGTGCAGGGGACGAGGGACGGCCCCCACACCTAGAGGACGGCTAGGGGAAGCAGGCGTTGGTGGAGTTGGGCACAAGCATGGCCATCTTGCCCACAGCCTTTGCCGTGCCCTGGGGCCACCGAGGCAAACGGGCTAAAATGATTGTCACCTTTGTGAGGTCATCGACCACTGAAACATACTGGCTGCAGATGAGTTAGATTATACCGAGGAGCAACAAGAAGACAAGAAAAACTGCCCACGTTTTGTTATGAATTCCTCTAAGGGCAAATAGATATAATGTATAAAGACATAAGCACTTTTAATAAAAATAAAATCATACTGCTGTGGCCTGAACGTGTGTGCTCCCCTCCAACCAAATTTCTATGTTGAAGCCCCAGCTCTCATGTGACTGTATTTGGAGACAGGGACTTCATGGGGTAATTAAGGTTCAATAAGGTCATATGGGTGGGACCCTGATCTGATAGGATTAGTGTCCTTATAGGAAGAGACACCATCTCTCTCTCTCTGTCACTCCTTCTCCTGATCCCCATGTGGGGACACAAGGAGAAGGCAGCCATCTACAAGCCAGGAAGTGTGCCCTCACCAGGAACTGAATGGGCTGGCCCCATGATCTGGGACTTCCCAGCCTCTAGAACGGTGAGAGGTAAATGTCTGTTGTTTGAGCCACCCAGGGTATGGCGTTTCATGGCAGCCCAAGCCAACACATAGGCTCTACCTAAAATTTTGCTACTTTTGCCCCCACTTTCTACTTTGATGTGTCATACACATCTCTGTAGCACGCACACACATTGCCCTGGTGCTGCACTCACACATCTCTGACTTAGAGCTTTCCATTTCTCTGCTTGGCCAAAGGCCTTCCTTCATCTTGTCCTCTCAGCCTCACCCAATTTTCCATTGGAGGTGACGTGATTACAGCCAGGCCAATTATCAATGTGTGAGTTTGCCAATTTCATCTGCCTAAGACTCAGTTTATTTACCTATAAAACAGGCTAGTACTTTTGACATCATAGGAATAAAGTGAGGATTAAATAAGATAGTATTTATAAGCATGATGGCTTATAAGTAGACGCTCAATTAAAAAATTTAAAAAGGTAGATTTTTGCCCCTCAGAATATCCTGCCCACGCTGGTATCTTTAGCATCCTGTGGTCCACCATGCGGGACCTCTCCTGGCTGGCTACGTCCCTGTCTGGCCCTGTCCTGCCTCCGGGGCCATGTTTGCAACTGCACCTTCTTTTGTCCTCTGGCTGCTGCTGTCCTCTCTGCCCTCCTGGGCACTCCAACCTCCAAGGTTGTCTAACAGACAGGGGCTCTGTCCTTGTGCATTTCCTATAGTTCCTTAGACACATTGACGGGCCCCTTTTGATTGTGAGGGTTTGCTGCAGATTGCTGTAGGACAGCTGAAAGCAGTGACAATAGTGTCCCATTCTAGACAAGTCACTTACTCTTAGAGACATGGGCCTGGACTTGGCTAGACCTGGATCCCTCCCCAACCCTATTTTCTGATGGTCCCTGGGAAAGATCTCCCTGGCCATTGTTCTGGGAATCAATGGTATCTTTCCCAGCCCAGGTCACGGTCCCCCTATGCCACCCCTGACCTCTCTGCCCTCTTCTGAAGCACCGGCTCCTTCCTGGGATAATGCACCACTTGTAGCACAGACCCTGTGGCTGTGGGGACTTGGCTAAGCTGGAAACCCACGTCCCCTGCCAGTCCATAGCCTCCTTCCCAAGCAGCTGCCACTGCACAATGGAATTAACATGAAACACAACTCGGCAGAGGCACGTTTAATTTACAGTGATTATACTATCTATTATACAACACAGTTTTAAGTACTACAAGCTCCCCGGAGAACAGGGAGAAAAAACACGTGTAAAAAAGAGCCCAACCCTCTCCAAAAATCACATAATGACAGAAGAATCTCAGCGACAAAATACAATTCATGGCATAATAAATAGTATATTTCAAAGTACTTAACATCTCTCAATTTTCTATTTCATTCCCATCAGGAACTTGGTTTATTTCTAGTGGAGGAAAAAAAAATATATATATATATATATGTATATATCTCAACAATTTTAGAGTTGGAGAGACAATTAGAGCTGAATGGGGGTTCTTATAGGAGAATGTTCCAGGGGAGATGTTGGGTGATTTCCAACTGGACGGAACAACAGTGCTTTGCTGGTGCACTCTGGCCAGCGCTGGGCCTGGGCACCTCATCCTTGCCCTGAGGGATCTCTAAGCCTCAGGAAGACAGAGATGCACACACTTCCTGGGGCCTGACCACTAATTCCCAGGCCTCCTCCGTGTGAGATGGTCAACGGGGATGGTACAAAGAGCAGGAGCTCTGATGCTCTCCAGTCCTAATTCCACTAACCCTAGGACCACCGTGGGGCTCAGTTATCTCATCTGTAGAATGGAGACAACACCAGCCTCCTCAGGTTTGCTGTGAGAATTTGATGAGATTTCATATAGTAGCTAGCTGAGTGTCTGGGATGTAACAGGAGCTAAGGAACCATTTATTTCTTTCCTGCTACCTTTCTGTTATCCAACCCCTTCCCTTCTGGAATAAATGGAGAGGCAATGCCTTTCCCAAAGGAACAGATCATGGAAAGCAGGCTGCTAGCGAGTTCTGGGAGATCTTGGAGACAAGAGCATCTCTTAGGCAAATTTCAGTAGCCCCTGAACCTTGAAGTTAGATCCCAGTCTGGAGGCATATGGAGGTCTGAACCCATCTGGAAGTGGGGGACCAGACTCGGTGGCCTCTGGGATGGAAAAGTCCCATCCCAACCCCCACAGGGCTATGGTCTAGTAGGAATGCTAAGTCTGTAAGCAGTACAGGTGACGGCTAACCTGGAAGGGAGGACAAACTGTAGTGATGACGCCGAGGAAGGAGTTGTCAGCCCTCTGGCTACCAGAGGTGGTAACCTGTGCACGGTGCTCCACCACACCTGGCACATGTTGCGGGGACAGCACATCGCTCTAGTCTTCAAGAGAAGGGGGACAGGTGTCCACCCTCTTCATAGCTTGTTTAGCAAATATTTCATTGCCAAGATGACGTTTATGGAATTTGGTGCAATACTTGGGCAGACCCAAGGCCAGACAAGGAGTCAGTGCCAAGGTGCACAAGCCCCTGTCCCTGCCTTGCAGAGTGCACATTTCAGACAACGTGCAGGAGCCTCGTTCACTGCAGAGGGAGGTGTGTGCTGGCATGCAGGGGTGCAAGAGCGCAAACTCTAGTGCCTCCCTCGGAGTGGAGGGGGGTGTTCCAGCTGGACGAGACAGGTCAACGTGGGACGGCTGCAGGCAGAGCTGTGCCTGGTGCAAATCCTCATGCTGTCCTCTGCACCGACTCTCCTGGTGTCCCACTTCTGAGGGGATGGAGACCTCTTCATCATTCTCTATGGGATGTGACCTCTATGCAACTAGAAACAGTTATTTAATCCACAATCATTCTCTTTTACATTACATGAGAGAAGCAGGTATCAATCAGTCGACAGGGATTTATTGTGCATTTTATATGTGCCCAGGCCCGTGCAGGGCTGACTCTGTAGGGAATGCAACACCATAACCATGTACAGTAATGAACAGTTTACGGAACATTTTGTCACATATTTTATCATGCAATCTTCACAACAGAACTGTAATGTCAGGCAAAATCTAGGTATTAATAGGAATATAATTTTACGTGTTACTTTCATCTTCATTATCACAATCCTCCTCACGCAGAAGGAATCCACAAGCCGCATTCACTGGTAATGCCATGAAGCCAGGTCTTCAGATTCTAAATCCTGTGCTCTTTCCACAATTCCATTCTGCCTTTTACAAACAGAAGCTGGTGGAGGTATGGTGTTTGAAGATTATTGCTGAAATATCTAGAAAGGTATGTAATACGAATTCCAAAAATCTTGCTGACCCCTGGGTTGCATATATAAATGAAAGGGGAAATAAATCATCCTTCCTGCTATGAAAGTTCCACACTCCAAACGTTTACTCATCTTAATGAAGTGCCAACACAGCCGCGTGGGTCAACCTTTACGTTGGCCTGACTTCACTCCTCTTTCTCTCTGCTCCTTCCTTTTCTCCACGCTCTACAAAGTCATTAGCTTTACGTAGAAGTGAAGCCTGGCCTCTTCTCCCTAATTTTTTTTTTCTATTTCTATTTAACCCCTCTCTGCTCTGCCAATTGTTACCCTCATATGCCTAATGAGACTCTCGGGTCCTCAGGGTAAGTCTGGGCGTGGGTCCTAAAATGGGTGCAGATTCTAATCCACATGATCTCTGTTGTCATGGTCAACCGGGATACATTGCATTTCAAAGTATGCCATTTGGCTTTGTATCATTACAATGATATTTTTCCAGATTTTTCTCCAGAGTAAGGGGGAAAAAAATCAACAACTATCATTCAGCTCACCTGCTCACCTGCACCAAAAAGTCTGGCCCTAGGAGATTCTCAGAACTCGGCCCTTGGCTCTGGCTGGGATTCGGTCCTGGTCTCCAGGAAGCTGTTGCGAGACTACGGGTCTGAAGTGAATGAGACAGGCTCGGTTAGCGGAAGCGGGGCTGGAGGTGATGGGAATTTGAGGGATTTCAAATGGAAAAAATATGTATTGTAGTCCAGCTCGTTGACAAGTTCTATCTAGGAAAGGAAGAAGGAAAAGAAGACCCAACATGTAAAGCCCACTAGGGTGTCAGAGCCACTCACCTGGATGATGTGTCTGGGAGAGGAAAAAAAGCCAATTTGGCAAAAAGATAGTAAGTTCAGAGGTGGAGAGACCTACATTAGCCCCGTGGTCTATTATTTTCATACTTATATGTGCCTCGTACACTTTGGGGATTCAGTAAATGTTGAAAGTAAAATAAAAAAAAGAAGGAGGGAAGGAAGGAAAGATTATTTCTTGAAGACTTGGAGACCCCACATTAGAATAAGAATGGGATGGCGTTTGCTAAAGCGCTGCCCAGAGAAAAGGAAGCCCCACGGACCAGCACAGTTTTCTCCAGCACAAATGCTGCAAGGCGGCCAGACACTGCGCATTCCCGTCTCTGTGCATGTGTTCTGCGGAAAAGAGACTGGTGCAGAAGACCCGTTCAGCTATCTGTGGCTTTCCAGAAGCCTGTTCTTCACATCAAACATTGCAAAAAATGGAGAGGAGCATGGGGAGGCAGGAGAGAGAAGCTAAAAGAAGTGGAGAGAGAAAGAGGGGGTGAAACGAAAGGGAGCACGATAAAAGCACGGTGCAGAAAAAGAGGTGGGAGGAAGGGCAAGAGACATTGGGGAAATCAAGAACAGTCAAGGGAGGGAGAAAGGAAGGAAAGCGATTGGGGGGGAGGGAAAATATGGCTCCGTTCTAAGCATATTGCCACTGCAGGCGTGTGGGTGTTGCCAGAGGAGAGGAGGGGTCCAGGCCACTGTGTGACTATTATTATATAATTAAGTCTAATAACCGTAATTCTCTGGGAGAGGTGGCTGCTTGCTTTGCGGATGGAATCTGATTTGAGGAGACGGTCCCTCCTTGTATTTGTGTGCCTGACGGGGCGGGGTGGGGGGAGCCCAGTGAGCAGGAATGAAAGGAACAGAGGATGAGCGGACTTGTCCCCTCCAGCTGTCCCGAATAGAGGCTGCTCCAGACCCAATCACATTTGATTATTCCCGTACACGATTCTCCCAGTCGCAGCCCGGTCTCTCCATTAATTATGGCGATTAGCTTGAACCATTGTTGATGCTAATGAGACTTCGGGAAACGTGTCTGTGCTGCGCGGGGTCCGTGTTCGGAAGGGGAGACGGGCTGGGGGATGGGAGGGGGTGACAGGGCTTTGTCTGTCCAGACTGGGCGAGTGCAGAGGTGAGAGTTGCACTTGCTTGGGCTTGGGATGAAGGAAGGTCACTGGCCGTGGGCTGGTTTTACCCACCTGTCTAACCTTTGCCCACTGGTGTTGACTGTTCTCCCCTCGTTTTTCCCTATGGACACCGCACATTCCTGTCTCTGTGCATTTGTTCACGGTGTTCCCCCAGGAAACCTTCCCTGACTACTCCGATTCCATCTCTCTCTCTCTCTACTTTGAATTTTATTATTACTGTTGACTACCTGGTTAAGGACTTAGAGTTAGTAAAACCTACCTTCAAGCCCCAGTTCTGCGATTGCTAGTTGTTTGATCTTAGGTAAGTTTGCAAGCCTGGTTTCTCATCTTTACATCACTGAAATTATTTGGTCTCCAAGCAACATTGTGAGCAAGACTCATGTCTGATGTCTCTTCTATCCAATTTTGCTCAATGCTGAGACCACAGATTATACCTAATAAATCCTCGGAGATCGATAGAAGAACGGAGATTTCAGTAACTAACGGTGAGGAATTTTTGTAGAAAATAACTTTGGAGGTGAGAAGAGTTGGGATAGAAAAAAATGCAGGAAACTCAAATGGGAACTGCTATCTCATTGCTGTTAAGAAATTCTGGAGTTAAATTTTTCTCCACTATGCTTATTTTCAACATCCACCCAGGAGAAAAGGGTGGTCCAGTAGTTAGAATAATTTGTGCTGGGACCAGAAAGTCTTACTCAGGGTTGGCCTTTGGCAACCACTAAGCTTTGGATTCTTGCTGGGTTTTTTTGGACTCTGAGTTCATACTTGGAAAGTCAGAAAAGGATAATAAGAGAAACAGAATCTTCCGTAGAGGTTTGGTGCAGGAGGACGATAATAACTAAAAAGATGACATTTAGGAACTATAATTTATTGAACATCTACGTACCTAGCACTGAGAGGGGGTTTCAGAAGCCATTAGAGAGGGAAGGAAGTTGGTGTCCAGAAGGATGTGGTCAGTTTTGTCAAATGCCTCATGAATAATTTAACAGGAGGACTGAGGAAGTTGTCCCTTGGTCTGGTCTGGTCCCAGGCCAATGAGAGAGTCCCAGACAATTCTGAAGGATTTCCCTCAGCTATGGAGTCAGGTTGTGATGGCCCAATGACAGAGAGCACCCTCCCGCTTGGCAATAAACCTGGGAGCAGAGAAGTCACGATGCTTCCTGATCCTTCCTACCCCAGGAGCACTGACTGCTCTCAGCCTCGGTGATTTCCCTCCGCTTTCTCTGACCAGGGCTAGAAGAGATACAGCAAGATCTTGTTTTGAGTTGGGCAGGATCACTGGAGTAATTCATGCACTAAGAGGACTTAGGGTGTGAGAGCAGCGTGACTATCAAGTCATAGCTGTTGGTGCTAGACGACAACAGAAGTTTGAGAAAGGAAATCCTGACCTTGAATGTATGTGAAAATGATTTTTGCAAATGGAAAGGCACCTGACTGGCGTTGTCACTCCGTCAATAGTGCTGACATTGATGGAGCCGAGGCAGCCTGTGCCAAAATAGGAATCCAAGGAACCAGTGAAAGTCCAGACCTCTTGCTTCTCGGGGCCTCTTCCAACAATCACACTTCTTCCCCATCTTGAGGTCTGGCTGTTCCAAACCAAGGTGTCCACCAATATGTCTGTCAGTGCCAGAGACCACACTCCCAGGGAGGGTGAAGAGTGCACGTGAACTGGGCAGACAGAGTGAGATACAGGCAGAGCATCTTGCCTGTCAGAAATGCAACCAGCTGCCCAGCAAATCCAAGACACCCGTCCATCTTCATACAACATCTTTCTTATTAATAATGTAAGCATGATGTAGGCTGCTATTGATCTCCGATACCTAAATCCTACTTCTCTATGAATAAAAAATGTAATAAGATCTCAGAAATAAGCTAAAGACCACTGCCTGGATCTAAATGACAAGGATAAATTACAGTACACTGCAAAAGACTGAAAAATGTTAATGGCTGGCGGTGCCAGTCACTCACTAGCTGGCTTGGGGCAGCTCAGAACTGTAGCGGCTGGGGAGCCAGCAGGGAAGATCGCTAACCCCAGCCCCTCTGTGGCCTGCGGGATAGCAGCAGATCCATCACTGTCAAAGGCCCTGTGATGACAGTAGTCAGGCTCCTTTAGCTTGACATAGTTTCTTACTTCCACTTTTATTGGTGTGAGTATGTTGGGGGCGGGGGGAAGGGATTATCGCTTTTCCACTTTCAGTGGGATTTAAGGTGTCATATAAAATTAAGTATGATATAAAATGGGAAAATTAAACAGTAAAATATCAAAGGGAATGGTGAAATAGACATTGGCAAGCGCCTAAGTTACCTGCTCTATCTGGAAGTGAGCTCAGCTCTATGTTTCATTGCATGTAATATATATATATATATATATATATATATATATAGTCTACTGAAGGTTGTGTCTCTATGTTCTGGCCTTATTTTCACTAGTACTTTACTCTCTTTTCTTCATATGTCCCACTGCGGTCCAATCCAGAATTTAGGAGCATGGCTTGGCTTTGATGGTGGGAGTGGGGCTTTCAGGACATTTGCCACATGCAAGAGACGATGCAATGAATGTCACCAAGATGCTTGGTCAGCTCAACACTTACTGAAATTCACTGTCACCACTGCTTCCACAGGAGAGGGCTACACATTTAAACAATTAAGTGACCTTTTCCAGGAATAGCCTGTTTTTTATGTTCCCTTCCTACTTTCTGGACCCGGGAAAGCAAATGTTAGCCACCAATTTGACCCTGAAATTGTGAGGGAATTTCCATTTTGGTAGACATGCTCAGCTGCCCAGATTCCATCTGTCTCTCTCCCTCTCCCTCCACCCCTCTCTGTCTCACTCATTTTAGGGTCCCCCATCCCCTTCAAAGATCCGCTTACCCCAACTGTTCTTTTTCACTGCCCCCTTGCCTGCACCAGACCACTGTTCCTCTCTTCTGCATTTCCGGTGTCGTCACAGACAGGTAAAGGGAGCACTGAACCAGGAGTGTCTACTGCTCTGTGCCCACAGCATCGATTGCTGGTATCATTAACTCGCTTTATGACCCCGGACAGCTCTCTTCTCTTACGTTCTGGGCAGGAAGGTGAAGACTCCGGACTGGATGATCTCTAAGGCCCTTCCCAGCTCTAAGACACAGGCTCTCACCTTCTCCATTTCCTTGAAATTGCTCTTTCAAAGGTTACAATTATTTTCTAATTGCAAATCCAATAACTTTTCTCGGTGATCAACCTCCTTGACCTTTGGGGCAACATTTAATTATTGATTTAGTTTTCCTTCTTGAATCTCTTTGCTTCCTTTCATTTCTTGGCACTCGGTTCTCTTGCTTACTTAAGAATTCTCATCTGACGCTCTTCCCAAATCCTCCGTTTTCTCTTCCACATCACCAAATATCAGAAAATCATAGACTGTCTACAGAATATTAAAACCAAGAACAAAGCAAAAGAAAAAAATAGAGAACTAAGAATTCCGTATCTCCAAGAGTTAGTATTCATATGTAAGGGTCACAGAAAGTTATTTTTAGATGTGGTTCAGAAATTTTACCACCAATTTATCTCTTGTGAATTAAAATTACCCGGAGAATTGAGGAAATAATGAATAAGAATAAATGGAAATGAATGAAATGATTAAAATCATAGTTGTTTTAAAATAGAATTACCAATGAGCAATAAAACTAAGTAAATATAGAATTATATAATTAATTGCTATAGCTATGAGACATAATACAAATGTCAAAAAGTCTGTTCTTAGAAGGTACACTATATGAATAATAATTTAGTGGAGAGTGAAAAAAATAAGAGCAGGCTAAGTTTTATATAGAACGAAGTTAATAGATTTAGTTTTATTATTAATATTGATAATAAATAAAATTCATTTAATTATTTTAAACATTACAATTATATAGCCCAAATGTAATACGTATATCAGCAAAATTATAGGACAGGGGAAAAGAGGAAAAAAATCAAAAGGAACCTTAAGGAAGTAAATTCAATGATGCATAAAACAAGATAATGGAAGACAGATAAAATATATTAGTCTGCAAAATCATTGTTAGCAAGTATGAACTTATATGTAAAACATACAGATGTAAAATATTATAATTAAACATAAGAGAAAACCATCAAGACCTAGGAGTTCTTGGATATGAATAGATCTTAGATACGATGTCAAAAGAATGACCCATCAAACATTGATAAATTTGACCTCTTCACATTAGAAACATTTGCTCTGTGAAATATCTTAGGAAGGAGATGAATGAACAAGCTGTGGACTGAGAGAAAGTATTACCAAGCCACTCATCTTGCAACGGCCTTATATTTGGAATACACATAAAAGGCTCAACATTCAACAGTAAAAAAATAAATAAAAAAAAAATGAATAAATGGAGTAGAGCTGACAAATGGCCAGTGTAGAAGGATTCTAATTAATTTATGTAGATGCTCCACTGTCAAGGCAGTGAACCATACCTCCGTGATCCTTAAATGTGGGTGGCACATAGAGACTTAATTCCAAAGAATACGGTATGGAGAGAGGGACAAAAGAGTGACTTTGCGGTGGACAGTCCTGACAAACACTACTTCAGCCAGGTGACCTAGGTTAGTCTCAACAGAGGTAAGTCATGTTGATAGTAGCCATCCTTGATGTGACGTGGCGAGAGTGGCACTTTGCCTCTGTGGCCTTCCTGCCCCAAACCCATAATCTAAGCTTAAGAAAAACATCAAACAATTCCAATGGCGGAACACTCTGCAAACTACCTCACCATCGTCTTCAAACTGTCAGTGTCATCAAAAACAAGGACAGTTGGAGACACAGTTGCAGCCAAGAGGAGCCTAAGGAGATGTGACAACTTCATGTGATGTGGTACCCTGGATGGGATCCGGAACAGAAAAAGGACATTAGGTAAAAACTAAGGAAATCTGAAAAAAAAACTGTTCAACTTTAGTTAACAGTAATGTATCCATATTGGCTCATTAGTTGTGACCGATGTACTATACTAATTAATGTAAGATATTATTAATAGAGGACACTGAGCATGGGGGAAATGAAATCTGAACTAGTTTTGCAACTTTTCTGAAAATCAAGAATGATGTTAAAAAGTGTATGTAAAAATGTGACAAGATAACTATCCATATTAAAATAAAAAGGATTCTTAGGTGTGTTAAAACACCACACAAACACAAAACCATAGAGCCCAACTATGTACCATACATAAGATATAACTTCAACAAAATTACATGTAAAATTTAAAAACAAAAGTATGTGTCATGATACATCATCAAGTAAATACAAATGAGGGAAAGTGGTTGTTAATAACAGGCAAAGGAGACCTCAAGACAAAAAGCAGTTATGATGAGGTCATTCTTCATGATACAGATATAAGGTCATTAATGTTTCTGTTGCAAATATCATAGTATTGGAAATTTAAACACGGCTTTGGAATACACAAACAATTCCATCACACACAAAGGGGAGCTTTAACACAGCACTCTCAGTTTTTGCTGGATCAAACTGATTCAAATACATGAGAATAGCGATGATCAAATGATATAAGAAGCAAGGTTAATTTTACATATGTATATCAAAATGTGTAACCTAAGGAAGTATGTTTTTTTCAAATAACCAGGATATGTTTATTAAAAAAATAGATCATACCCAGATCACAAAGAAAACTATAATAACTTCCTAAAAGTAGATTTTTACGATTATATTTTCAAATTGCCAAATAGTATAAGGTAAATTCAGATCTCAATTGTTTTCATAAAATAAGGAAGAATAAGCTGGGCATAGTGGCTCACACTTGTAAATCTTAGCACTTTGGGATGCCGAGGTAGGAGAATAACTTGAGGCCAGGAGTTTGAGACCATCCTGAGCAACATAGTGAGACTGTCTCTACAAAAAATAGAAAAAGTAGCCAGGCATGGTGGTGCACACCTGCAGTCCCAGCTACTAGAGATGCTGAAGCAGGAGGATCTCTTGTGCTCAGGGCTTTGAGGTTGCAGTGAGCTATGATGATGCCACTGTACTCTACCCAGGGCTACAGAGCGAGATCCTGTACCCGCCCCCAAAAAAGGGAAGAATTAAAAGTTCAAAAATTAAGAATCCAAGAACTAAGAAAGTAGACAAAATAAGAAAATCAATAGAGAAACAAGAAGTTGAAAACAATAATGGAAGAACAGGAATTAATGAATCAGAAAATGAAAAAGTAATGGAAATTGGAAACAAAAATCCAAGAGCCAGTTGAAAAATACCTGATAAATATTCTGCAAGTATAATAAACAACAAGAAAAAATGGGATCAAATGCAAACACACTCAAGATGTGTCATAAAATTCTAAGAATAATTCTGCAAATTCAAAAAGATATAATTTTCAATCTATATTATTGAATTGGAAAATCTCAATGAATTGGATGACTATCTAGTAAAAAGCACTAATCAAAATGAACTCAGAAAGAAAAGACACCTTTCCTAGTCTGATTACAGCAATGAATGAAATTTAAATTACTTTCCAAAATTATTTTAGTGTCTCATTATCCATGAACCCAATTCTCTCACTGCTTTTGTTTCTTCTTACTTATCTCAGTGTGGGCCAGTTGGGTTGAGTCCATTCTTCATCGCCTGGGGCCAAGTCAATCTTCTGCTGGAACTAACCTAGCTCTTCCTGCATTTCCAAATCCAGATTATTCTAAGACAAAGTCTTGAATGTGATCCATCTGCCCAAGTTTTAGGGTCATTGTAACATTACATTATAACTTAAGAGTATTTAAAAGACACAAGTGGAGAGGGAGCTTGAATTGTCTCAGGAGCGAAAACCATATTTTTATTCAATGGGCAAGTCCGATGATCCCCAATCTGAAATTTATTCAAGTTTATAAGACTTTTTCTATTCCTGATGTATGGGGGTAGGTATATTGTGTGTATTAGGTGTATATTATTAGGTGTATTATGCATAATTACATACCAGAAGAAACAGGCAGAGGGTACCCAAACACGGAAAAACAGAAAACCATATAAGCACAAGATGAAGTCCCCATCAGGTAATAAGCAAAGCAAAACAAAATAAACAGATGGAAAGCATCTTGGTAGAACCAAATTATATAATTTCACTTGATTATTTAATATGCAAATATTGAGAAATTAAGAACAGAGACAGATACATCTGAAATTAGCAAAAAGGTATCTAATAAAAATCATTGAATTTAGGGGCTCAGACCAATCAATGAAGACAACAGGTAGATCACAGAAACATCTGAAGAAACAAGAAGGAGAAAAAATCTTATAGCATAGAGATTTTTCTCTTAGGTACATATTGATAAAAATTTTGGATGATTTCTTAGTGGATAAATAATTTAAAATACATATCAGGACATCTGCAACATCAGCATATTCAGAAATCTCCTGTAGAATATATGTAGTTTGCTTTATGTAATTTTATTAAATAAATGGCAGGGTAATAGCTCTTATCACAAAGTTTGGGTTTAATCATTTTCTAATCATCACCTTATTAACTTTTTGGGATCCAGGGCATGAAACAAAGCCCTCCAGATGTTGTTATCAATTATGATCTTGACCAAGTTTGCCTCCCTGAGAACTGCAATCATAATATAGGCTTATTTCAGAATGGGACCTAAATCAAGGTTAACCTGTCTGGTAGTGCCATGGACTCAAATGCAGTGTGACTTAGTATCTTCTGTACCAAAGTCAGTGCTATGTGTACTAAGTCCCTTTGCTTATCTTTTTCCTGCGTACACAGAAAGACTGCATTTCTCAGCATCCCTTACAATTAGGTTATGACATGTGACTAGTTCTGGCCAGTGAGCTTTAACATAAGTGATATTAATCACTTTGGGCCCAAATATGAAAACAGGATGTGTTTTCCATGGACTCCTCTCTCTTCCTCATCTTGCTAATCAACATAGCAGAGCCAGAGATGGAAACAGCTTGGTTCCCTCACCTGCTATTTAAAAGGAGCTGTCCTGGAAAGATGGAAACATATGCTCTGCTTGAAGAAGAGATATTTTTGTGTGTGAAGCCACTGAGATGTCTGGGTTTTGTTTGTTACTGAAGCCTTACTTAACCTATTCTGACCTTTTCCCTCTTAGCTGGGCATCATAGGCGATATTATTCTTCATTGAACATATGCAGTTCTATATTTTAAACAACTCATTGTTATTCCTGAGGGTGTAGAAATTTTTATTATTCCACATTTGCTTTTTAGTATGCTTTGTACTTCTGTGTACGCTGTAATCTCTAACACTAGTCCCAATAAATCATAATTATTTGGGGGTTAGGGAAGTTTTAATGTGCGTGTGTGTATATATATATATACATATATATATATACACACATATATATATACACACACACACACATATATATATATAGTCTTGGGGCCTAAATTGTTTCCTCTGTCTAAAATATTCTTTCCCCAGATATCTGCTTGGCTGACTCCTTTATCTTCTTTAAGTCCATACTTAAGAGTCACATTCTCAATACTACCACTTGCACTCCATACACACACCACACACACACTACAAATCCCTCTTATCTTACTGTATTTTTATAGTAAATTTTGCCTTCTCATATACTATATATTTCACTTATTTATTACAGTTATCTATATCATATCCATTTCTGACCTGATTGCAAATTCCATCAAGAGTAAATATATTCATCTGTTTTGTTCATTGCTAAAACAGTGTCTAGCAGCTAGTAAGCATTCACTAAATACATGCAGAATGAAAAAAAACATTCATAGAGAGAGCAAGATCTGTACCTGACCTTGATGAACTTAAAATCTAGCAGCATCTTTGTCCGTGTGTCTGTGTGTGTGTGGTGTATTTGTTTATACCCTGCAAAGTTCTAGAAGCCGTTCCCCCTCTTAAATTTGCCCTCCTCTCTTTTACTTTATTAAACGTATAGATTCAGATCACAGTATAATGGTGCAGTTGTCCCAAGATTGACAAAATAGGAATAGTCCCAGACAGTGGAAAATACGTACAGAACAAACAGCCGTGTGAATCTCAGGGTTGCATCTGCTCCAAGAAGCTCCTTGTGGACGTTGCACATTACATCATGGCATGTCTCCCTCAGGAGGACCCTGGGGAGAAATTCATGAAAGCTTAAGTATCTAGCATAGTTTTATATCTACAGAACAATTGGTCTGTTTTTGTCATACGGACAGCACGAATTGCATAATTAATCGGGTTTTTCTTTTCAAGCAGTCCATTCAAAAGCTTAGAGCCAAATTTGTGGTTTATCTATTGCAAAGACATGGTCTTTCCTGGCTTGTATTTTAACACACTATTTTCCGCATTCCTAGTTCCATTTTCTGTCTCTATCCTCGTTTTGCTTTTTTTCTTTGCCGCCTTCTTTCAAAGTGTGTTTATTTATTTATTTTATATCCCTATAAGCCACTTCAAATCCTTTTTGAAAGAAGTTAAGGAACGTATAAAGAAAGCAGTTCTTATATACCTATTACGGGCACATCACTGTGCTGGGACTACGGAAGGGAAGATAAAGACAGACAGGAGACAAGTAAGCTAGCAAGGAAGGAAGAAAGAAAAAGAAATAGAAAGAAAAGAAGATGACATAGTCCTTCCCTGCCCTCAAGGAACTTGAGGACTGATGGCCAGAGCTCTGCACAGCTTCGGTGCACATTGATTTCTCTCCTCTCTGAACCCTAACAGCACTTAGAGTCAATAACACCCAATTTAGCACTCAATGATGTACTGCCTGGTACTGTCTGCTTATTGCTGTATGTGGCTAAGTGTTGCCTTTTGGGCAGGGACCTTGTGTTAACTTCTCCTGTCTTCTCATAGTGACAAGTACAGGCACTTGGCAGATTGATTGATGGAGAAGCAGGTCCAGGCCCCTTGGAAGATACTGTCGGGTACAGCAACCCCCTTAGATCTGCTGGTCCGACAGCTGCATGGACTGCACGCTTCATGCTCGCTGTGTGCCAGGATCTTTGAGGAAATGGACTCTTGCATATAGTTCTAGGTGCCAGGTTTAGCTTCAAATGTGTTCCTGTGAGGGAAATGGAAATTGTTTAAGAAGAACTAATTCTTGCATTCAGCAGAGAGTTGCTGACTGCTTACTCTGTGCCAGACACTGTTTTATGCTTTTGTAATAATATCAGTAAACAAAACAACGACCCCAGCCCTGGTGGTGTTTATGTGCAGGCAGCGTGGGGGTGGGGGAGGCAGACATTAAACACACTATAAAAAGAGGTAAATTAGATAGTATTTTAGAAAGAGGTAAGTGCTGCAGAAAAATAAAGGTAGACAAGAGAAAGGGGGATTGGATGGGCTGTGTGAACACAGGGTGTTACAATTGCAGACGTAGACCAGTGGCAGGTGCTATAAAAGCGGTGGCAAGTGGCCAGATTCTAGAAATATATCTTAAATATATTTAAATATTCTAGAAAATACCATGGAAGATATGGTATTTCATGATAGTTTGGATATAAGATGGGAATGGATGGAGTCAAGAATGACTACCAGGTTTTCGGTCCAAGTGAAAGAAAGGATGGAGTTGCTATTTACGGAGATGAAGATGTCTCTGAGCTGTACAGATGGGGGAGGGATGGTAGGGGGTTAGTTTTGAACATGCTGTTTTTTTTACACATTCGACATCCAAGTGGAGACTAGTCTGCACTAGCCTGCTAGTGGAATTCTGGTTTGAGAGAGGTCTGGAATGAAGACGTTAACTTGGGAGCCATTGGAATATAGATTTCTATATTATTTAAAGCCACAAGTGACGACAGCAGATACAGGGGTGAAGAGAATGAGGAGGGGCCCTACGACCTCTCATCATTAATAGGTGGAGGTAAAGGGGAGGGACCAGCAAGGGAGCCTGAGAAGGTGTCACCAGTGGGCCAGAAAGAAAATCAGGAGCCTGTGCTATCTTGAAAGCCAAGTAAAGAAAATGTATGCATGAGGCCGGCGTTATCAACGGGCTCCGAGCCTACGGAAGGGCCGATTTCAGGAGGACAGAAAATTGATTTAGCAATGCCGAGGTCACTGGCAACTTTGATAAGAGCAGTTTCAATGGGTTGGTGTGGCCAAAGGATTGACGGGAGTGGGTTTCGGAGAGAATGGCGAAGGAGGACTGAAGACAGTGAGTAGAGATAACTATTGCAAGGATTTTGCTGCAAAGGGGAGGAAAGAAATAGAAATAGGTTAGTAACTGGCAGGGAAGTCAGCATCACAAGAAGTTTTTTTTTTTCTTTTGGAGGAGAGAAATTGCAATATAGGAATATTTTTGTATGCTGATGGAGCTGTTTCAGTAGAAAATGAAAAAATCGATGATGCAAGAGAGGGTGGGAGATGGCAGGACTGCTGAAGTGATGTCCTTGAATGTGTAAGAGGAAAACGGAAGCGGGTGTAGACACCGGTGCGAGTCGGGCAGAGATGTCGGCAAGGGGCAGGAACACAGAGCACGCGGAGACAGGTGAGCCTGCAGGTGGGCGGAATGTCGTGGTGTAAGAGCAGCCACTTTTTATTACACAAGTGGGATGTGCTGGGCCCTTGATATCCAAAATCCCAACGAGGTGGTTCTCATTAACCATATTTTACTTACAAGGAAACTGAGGCTGAGAGAGAGGAAATAACTTGACTCATACCATTGCTGGCCATTGGTAGAGTCGTGATGCCAGGATCCAAACCCAGTTCTTTCTGACCCCCAAATCCACAGTAATGACCACTGTTCTCTGCTGCTTCTAAGGGGATGGGTCTGTGGTCCCTCCAGCTGGGGTCTCTGGGAGAATAACTCGATATCTCACCAAAGATCCTTTCGATTCCAGGATAATTTGTCACCTCTGCTCTCTTTCCGTCTAGATATTGGATTCCAAGTAACCACAAAGGAGAGGGCTGTAGGAGAAGCCTCCCCCGAGAGTGTCATCAGTATTTGATGTTCCCCTCCAAGCACAGAAGAGAGAGGAACTTGTCCAGAACCAACTGAGTAAACCAGAGGAGGCAGTAGACGTGGAAAGGAGTCTGACGCAGATGCAGAGCTCCCGACTCTGAGCTCTGTGCCATCCGTGTGCAGACCCTAGCACAGTACAGGAGTGAGTTCAGGCCACTCCATCCCCATGTCACCTTCCCTGGGTGGTCTGGCCTTCCCACAGAATATAAGAGTCAGAGGATGCCTGAGATGTGGGATCAGTTAGTCCAATCTCCCAACAGAGGAGAATGTTCTCAAGAATGACCCTACCAGACTCCTCTTGGATGCCTCCATTGATGGGGACCTCACCACCTTACTGGACAGTTGGCTCCATTATCAGGCAGTACAATCATTAGGACTTTGCCTTAAATGTTGCTGAAATCTACTTGCTTTTATCCCTCACCACCTGGCTGTAGCGCTGTAGTCACACCTGCTGGGGAAGTCAGGTTTTCGAATGTTCTAAGTACTTTCCGTGCAGGCAGAGAAGAGAATATTTCTTTCCATAAACTTCTAATCTCTTGTGATGTCATAAGAGCAGGAACAGGCGACAGCCAGGGGGTCACTTCTTTCCAGAGTGTGGGGCAATGTTGCTTTTGACCCTGTGATGAGGCAGAAGACAACTAGATTTGGGGTGAGTTCTGACTCTGCCCCAGTCTCTGTGCCTCAGGCCACTTGGGTTCCTTCATCCTCAGGGTCTGCTCCGCCGTGATTCACCCAGCAACGCTTATCCGGAAGACGGTGACCAAGCGCTCCCTGACCCCTTCCCACCACGCCTCCCTGATTTATCTTGAGCCGTCCTTGCTCGTAATGCCCCGTCCTTGGGGGAGCCCTGACTTTGTCACCTATCAAAGCAAGCACACAGCTTGAGAGAGAAGCTGTCATCTCCTAAATGCCATCTTTCTTGCAGAAAGAAGAAAATCTGTGAGGTGCCAGGGGCAATGACGACGAATGGTCCAGGTGGGGCTTGTGCTGCTCCTGCCTTGTCACAGATAGAGGGGAAAAGCCATGTTATAAAGCTCCCCAGAAACGAGAGCCCACACCGGGGCCCAGGTATTTCCACGAAAACCCTTTGCTGCACGGAAGTGAACAAGTAACACATTTTCTCCTCTTTTTTTTTTTTTTTCCACCCTGGAATCTCTAAACTGCCTCTGTCCACTGTAATTTTTTTCTCCCTGGGAACAGCTCTATGAACAAGCCATGATTAACAGGACATTCTCTTCAAGGCACGTCCGTTGTGGGAATGGAGTTCTGCCTTCAAAAGGGCACAGGGTGGGGAGGGAAACTCAAGTGTTCTGCCCAGCTGGCTGCCCTCCTGCCACCGCCATGCCCTGCCCCAGACTCTGCAGCAGAGACATGAGCACTTGGAAGGAAGACCACAGGTAGCTGGGCTGCCAGCCACCGGAGGATGGTCAACTTGAGTGCGGAAAGTAGAGGAGAGGGTAGGGTGTGTGGGCGTGGAGACGGAGAGAGCATTGTCGTTAGGGCCCACCTGTACTGTTTTAACTTCCGGACTGGCGAACTCTTCTGTCTCTCTGAAAGGACTCAGGTACGTAGTCATCACCCTCGACCCTACCACACGGTGTGGAGTGGCCGCTGATGGTACGTGGAGCTATTTCCTTGGTGCTTCCTGCTGGGTGGCCAGGCACAAGGAAGAAACTAAACATGTCCTGAACGCCTGCTACCTACTGCGGCCCAGCTATCATGCTAAGTATTTTCACCTGTGCTGGCACATGTAATTCTCCTCCCAGTTAAAAGTAAGATATTATGAAATCTTACAGATAAGGAAACCAAGGCTCAGAAATGCTGTATCATTTAGGACAAGACTGAGCTCTGACCGATCTAAGGTTTATGACGTAATGTCCGAGATTACAGTGTTTTCCTCGTGGCTATCAAATGCCATTGCAATGAATTCTAGAGGATTGTCTTGATCCTTCTTTGGATTTTGATTGTGCCTCACACTGTTTGGAATAAGTGGCCCTTGAATTGCTTTATGGTTAATGGGGACTTGGTACCTCTAATTGGTTTTCAGAGTTATACGATGTTTTGCCGTAGAGTCAGTGTCATCTTTGGGAGGGTGCGTGGAGAAGGTGCCAATGAATGCTCACCTGGAGACCAAGTGGACCTGAACTTTGCTTACAACTCAGTTGGATGGGAAGGAGTAAGACACCTTCTGTGGTCTAGCCCTTTATGATGGGAGACCAAAGCGAAGACATAATCTCCTTCCTTAAGCAATTTACAAATTGCTCAAAAAGACTCAGGATCTAGCTATACAGGTACACAGAGCAAGGCAGGTAAGTTACTACAAAGGCTCTAATGAGCTGTGGCACCAATACGAAGGACAGGAGGTCAGAGGGGTGAGTGTTGGATCAGCTGCCGTGTTCAGGCCACATTTAGGGCAAGAGAGAAGCTTGAGGTGAACTTGGAAGAGCACAGTATTTGCTGTTGGGAAGGCAGAAGTAGAAAAGTCCTTCTCAGGGGGCAGAGGAGGAACTACGTAAGTGCGGCAGTAAGGATGCTGATAGTGTGCTTGGGGGCGATGAGGGGCCCGTTTTGTCGGAAACCATACAGATATATAGGAAGCAGGTGAAGAAATGGTAGGAAAGGTCATCAGGCCTTAAATGGTAACCTAGAATGTGAACCTTATTCCAATGGCCATGGAAAGCCATAGGAGGTTCTTGAGCAGAGAAAGGGTATAAGAAACGGAGTTTTCAGAGACTGAATCTGTGGACGGCGTGCAGAAGAAGGGGTGGAGCAAATCCTGGGGAAAGGAAGACTGTTTGGGAAGCCATTGCCATGACTTAGGAGTGAGATCCTGAGCACCCAACCAACGCCAAGGTAGGAGAGCAAGAGAAGGGCTGAATGGGGCCCAACTCGGGAGGCAACAGGCCCAGGGACTGTCCATGGGGGGGCATGGGGAGGTGGGACTCAGGGTGACACCATGGTTTATGCCTGAGAGACAGAGTCAAGGTATCTCTCATTTTAGAACATAACTTTCTTTTTGGGGAGGTCCAGAAGCCTTGGGCTAAAGTGTATCTCTGCATTTATTTTAGCCAAGTCACCTGCCCACTCCCAGGCCTCCAGTTTTTTCTATGTAAAGCACAGACAGCTGCAAAATGCACGTTGAGGTCCCTTCCAGTATCTTCACAGGACTTTGCATGAAGAAGGCTGGGAAAGGTTCATCTCTCTGCTCTCTCCTTGCCCCCAATCCTAGCATAGCTTTCTCTCCGGAAGGTCAGAGGTTCCTATAGACCTAGTTCCATGTGCAAGAGCCACTGTGCTCCATGCTACGCCACCACGGGCTGGCTGAGCATTTATGCTTGTGGACACTGAAGTTAAATAAAATTCAGAGGGTAAGACCGAGCTGGGGCGTGCCAAGCCTCATTAGCTGTGCGGTTGGGTCACAGTGCCCGCCCATGAGGATGTTAATGGCAGCATTGTCAGGATGAGACAGTGTAACTGTCTCACTGCATTAACAACCCATCAATCCCTATAGCCACACCGTGCAGCCCGCTCCCCCAGCTGCAGGCTCCTCCGCGAGATGGTGCATGGAGTTTGCAGCTGACTATGCAGGAGCCATGCTCATGTGCACTGTCCCAGCTTTTGCTCATCACAGGACTTGTGCAGACTGAAGGATGCTGAGACCTTGGGCTTCACCCCACGACAGGATCCGGCCCTGCCCATGTCATGAGCATAAATAAACTCACAACAAAAGTGACCCCACATGGAACCTAATTTCTGCAGTCTTAAGAAGCTCGTTTTGACCTCTCAAGGGGTAATGTGACTGCAAAGCAAGCCACGAGCAGGGTGGGTCTCAAATGCAGATGGAGATGCTAAGATTTCAAGGCAACAGTCAACGTCTGATCTGCTCAAACATAAATCCCCTCTCTTCCTAAGTGGACCTAAAATTCCCACTAGCACGTATCCATTGCTCTGAGAAATTGTATTTTTGGTCACCACATAACAGGTGACCTCTTTTCAAGTTCCTCCAGGTGGGATAACACATTAAGCCATTTAAAGTACCCTCTCTCCATATTTTTTCTAGTATGTTATTATTTAATACTGTCACTTAACATCATTTGCATATGCATAATAATGGTTAATGTTAAAACAGTCCTGAGAAATATCAATAATAGTCTCAATTTTTAAAAAAGAACCAATCAGATTTACTAAATACCTTATTTTATTCCCTCAAATAAAAATACTGTTTTGCACCTGTTGAAGAGTCATACATCAAATGTGTCTTAAATTGCTATATATATTATATATAATATAGTTTCTCTCACATCTTTAGAAAACAGCTCTTAAATAGATAGCCACAGAGAGTTGAGGAAATACAGCTTTAGCAAGCTAGTCCACTGGCAATGCCGGTGCCAGATGTGGACGTTAACCCCAGGCAAGCATTCTGAAGGCTCTTGGCCTCTCGAGAAAGTGACTACAGAATGCAAAAAGAAGTCTGAAGTTGCCGACAGTGAATCTGTCAATGTTTTTGAGGTCAGGGCCTTTAAATGTGCAATGATTTTGTGTAGCATTTTTTCCACCCTCTCTGTGATGCTGAGCCCCCACCACCTGGTAGCGTCCTTTACTGACCCCGTGACACAATAGCTCGGATCAACCTTTCTCAGAAGTATCTGACCACCGTGCTCTTACAAAGGTTTAGTTAATCGATGCGTGTTAACAGGAGCTCAATATAACACATATGTTTTGTTTAAATTTCCTTCTGTGACATGCCTGTTGGGAGGCACTCTAGCATGGAAGTTTGGGGTGTGAGCTCTGGAGTCAGATGCCCTGAGACCGAATCCTGGTTCTATCACAGCCTGCGTGATTCTGGACAAGTAATGTCAACCATTTACGTTTTTCTCGTCATCCTTGTATCTCAGAGTTGGGAAGTACGGAAAGTATTCTCTCCACTGCCCATTGCCACTTCCCAACTGCTTCTCCCATCCGCTTTTGTAAAAGCCTGTAGTCTTTAAGGCTCAAACCAGATGGGCACACTGCTTTCTCCCCCTTATCCAAATCATCATTTGAGGGGCTCCTTGCCCTGTGTCCATATGCATTAAGACTCAGCACTAGATTCCGTGCCTTCCGCTTTTCCACTCCTGCCCTCGTGCCAGGAAACGTCAGCATGCACGTGGACCCTGCCTCAGATTCCAGGCTTCCTGCTTCCTTGAGTTTCTCAAGTCCTAAGACCTTCTCTACTTCAGCTGGGCCTTTATCTCCGTACGAGATACTGGACCACATCATGCCCTGAAACTTCCCC
>CAUYRT010082530.1:0-11579 GCA_963574885.1 Lepilemur ruficaudatus | reverse complement strand
AAAAAAAAATAGATGCTACTAAAAAAGTTACTGCCATTACGTAGACCTAAAGCTTTTCACTGAAAAATACAGTCTCTTCAGCATTAAATAATTGCACGGGGACAGTTTGAAATATTTCTGTGAAACAGCCTGTCATCCATTCATGTAGTCATTTGTTCAGTTGTTTTTTCAACAGACATGTTTTGAGCTCCTTCTTATACTACGTCGTCATCATGTAAATCTACTTGCAGTGATTTCTTGTTTCTGCATTTGCGCTAGTTGAGAGAAAATGATGCAATGCAGCTGACACTAAAATCCATCCGCTTGAATGCTAAGTCTTGTATTCTTCCTCTGATCTGTAGTGCTAGTTAGTATTTTTAAAGGTAGATCGTGCTCTCTTATTACTGCTGTTTGGGAATATGTTAGTGTTACTGAAGAAATTTTCTTGAACATCTTGTGTCTTTGCTGTTACAGGTAAAACCATTTTAGCAATATGAATTCTAAAACATAGATTTTTACATTTGTGTTTAAAGGCTAAACACAAATATACTTACATTAAAGGCGTAATAATAATTATGGAAATGTCAGTAATATTACCTTTAGTACACATAAGTAAAAAATCTTTAGTAAGCTGTAGGGTAAATAATCCTAGCTGCCATAACAGATAGTCTTTGAAATCTTAGTAGCTAAACATCATAAAAATTTATTTATAGCTCACATTACCACCCCCTGTGGGTCAGTGGAATTGGGGTGGTGTTGTGCTCCACACAGTAATTTAGGAACCCAGCCTACTTCTGTCAATAGCACATAGTTTTAAGGTTGTTATAGCATCATCCAACCAGTCAGTAAAGAAAGAAAGAGAATGGTTTAGCCTACTTTAACTGCTTCAACACAGAAAGAAAAGTAAATGAGTGTGGTAGGTATCTGGTCAGTCTCTGCCAGGATATACCGTTTTAATAACTAAATATCCATTTCACTGTTCTTCAAACCCAGTCCCACTTACCGTCTCCCAAAGCAGACAGCCCAAAGTCCCATTCAGGATTATGTGCATCTGAAAGGCCAGGATTTCCAGGTGAAGCACAGTCCTCTCCATCAGGTGTGGGTGGGGCTCCTTATCAACTACCAGTGGATGAATTAAACTACCAGTGCATGAATTAAAAAGACAAGTTCTATATACTTCCTCACCACCACCCAATATATATAATGGTGGAGCTGCAACAGATACTCCCATTTGGGAAGGAAAGGTTATGAGGAAAATAACAACAATCAGTATTTCAAACCACTAGAAAGACCTTTTAAAGATGCCACCCTACCTGAGGGATAGGGATTTTCCTTAATTAGGCAATTATTCTGTTCTTAAGGAAGAACTACCTTATAAATATATTATTCTACATAGTGCCTGGTTTAGAAATTTATTGTTTTCTTATACAAAAGCAATCTAATGTTTAGTTTGGTCTCTCTTTAAAGAGGTCTCAGAGTCACCTGTGTAATCCTTTGTATTATACTGCATTAAAATTATTATCTGCAGTTAAAAACAAATATATGATACTATTGAGTATACTGTGTTAACCAGAATTATAATTTATTTAACATTAGTAATTTAATTTGAATCATTACAACTCGTGTGTATGTGTGTGTGTGTGTGTAGTGTGTCATGTATATATAACTGATATTTGAGGAATCATTATATAGAGTTCATTATCTGTGTCCTGTTTTGTTTTATAGCTCTAAAAAAGTAGCAGATAGTAAAGAAACTGAATTTGTTAGCCCTTTGCCTCTTAATATGAACCCAAATGTTATATCTCAAGACGCACAACATGCAAACCAATTTTTTGACAAAAATGATCGGGAGGTGATTTTACAAAAGACAACAAATGAGGGTATGGAAAATAGCCGTCCAAGAGTACCTGCTACAGAAGAACATATTGATAAAATGTACCTTGATATTCTGAGGAGAAAAACATCTGTTAATCCTTCATTATTAATTCAGGATGACAAAATTAATAAAGTAAGTATTTGTAATCTAAATTGATTTGATATGTTCAGAACTGAAGTTATGTATGGGTACGATTAGTAGGTGTGTGCTTCTTAAGATAGTGGGATTGGTTATATACTGACCTTCCCAGTAGATCCTGGATGTTTGATGTTGTTATTTATTATAACACCCTCCATCCTCAAATTCCACTATAACATTAGCTTTCTTTCAGAAGCCATTCTTTACACATGCTTTTTTTCAAGTAAATATGTTTCAGAATTTGAATAGTATAGGAAAGTAAAGTTCATTCATCACCATAGTGCTCATTGTTCAATCTTTCTAATAGTTTGTATTATAGGTAAGTTTGCATTTTGTAGGAGTACTATTAGCAACTGTGAAGACACTTATATTTCACTGTTTCTTTCTTTTTCCTCTGTTCTTGATCTCTTCTGCTTTATGGTTCCCATGATCTGAATGTTCTATTTGTTATAATTTTGAATTATGTGTTTACTCTAAATCATCTCCAGTTCTTTGTAGGATAAGACAAGGTATTAATAACTTTTTAAAAGCATCTTTAGAAGTCCAGAGCAAAAAAGATATGATTTTATGTCATTTCAAAATATGTTCTTGCTTGTTCTCTTCCATGTTCATTGTGATAATTACACATCTTGTTTTCTGACAAGCTTATTTTGCTTTATAGTTTTGCTTCACTTTGTTTCAGTGCTAACTTGGAAGGTGTGCTTCAAAATACTAAAATTCTGATGCATTAGACTTAAGAACTTTACTATAGTAGTTTGCCTTTTACAAACTACATTGTTTGATTATCATTGTTGTTTTGCCATCTGCTAAATCTTCATTTACAATAATAGTTGAAGTTCCTTTAGGTACTAAAGAGTTTGTGCTTGTTGTGTACAGACTTATAGATCTCAACTCAGTTCTGGAGAAGAAGGGACTGTAGTTGGTAAGCAAGCACCATACAAGAAGGTCAGAAGCGCACCTCCTTTACTTAAAAGGAAACCCCAGAGTGGATTATATGCATCAGTCAGGAGCTCAGGATACGGCAAACCCAGTTCGCCACTCAGCATGTCCACTCTTGAAAAGAAAACTTCAAAGGATGTTATAAAAAACAAAAATTTAAGATCCATACCCACCTCAAATCAAGCTAGGAAAAAAGGTAATCATATACCCTTCATAATAGAATGCTCTTTATATAGTATATTATTTTACTTTCTTCATTTTTAGGGAAGAGAATTAATCTTAAGGTACTGCATTCCATTTCTGAAAGATGCAATTTACAGGTGATGACAGGGCTTAACCCAGGTTGGTGGCACTGAAAGTGATGAAAAGTGGTTGGATATAAAGATATATTTAGAAGGTGGAACCAAAAATCTAAAGAATTAGTTTTGGGTTGCTAAAGTTTTTGGCTTGAGCAACTGGAAGAATGGAGTTACTATCAGCTGAGATGGGGAAAGGCATATAGATTTGGGGGTTGAAGGAAGAGTAGGAATTTAGTTTTGGAGATGATAATTTTGAGATATTTAACATGCAAATGGACATGACAAGGAGGCAGTTAGATATGAAAGTCTGAAGTTCAAGATGGAGGTATGAACTGTAGGTATCATTTGGGAGTTGTTAAAAACTAATAAAGATGGTTTTTTAAGCCATGAGACTGAGAGTACCAAGAAAGTGAGCATAGCTAGAGAAAAAAAGGAAACCAAGGCCTGAGTCCTGGGCATGCTAACCTTTAGAGGTCAGGCAGAAGAGGATGAACCTGCAAAGGAGACAAAGTGAGGTTGGAGGAAGCCTGTGAGCATGTGGAATCCTGAAAACTAAGTGAAGAAAGTGTATTAAGAAGAATCCACTCTGTCATTTGTTGCTGAAGAAAAAGAGTGAAGACAGAGAACTGCCCTTTGGGTTTAGCAAGGAGAATGTCATCAGTAAAGTAGATTAGCATTTTCCATGGAGAGGTGGCTGTAAAAGGCAAATTTAATGGGAGCGGAAGGGAATAGGAGAGTGGAATTGGTGCTTCGAGTGATAGACCTCCCTGGAACTAGAAAGTTGCTGTAAAAGGCAGCAAAATAATGGGGCAGTAGTAGACATGAGAGGTGGGATCAAGAGAAATTTTTTGCTTTGCTTTGTTATTAATGGGGGAAATGATTGTGTGTTGTTAAGAAAGATTCAGTAGAGAGGAAAATAATTGATGATGTAGCAGAGAGGGAAGAATTGCTGGAACAATGTCTTTGAGTAGAGGAACAGTCAGGGGGTCTGGTGCACTGTAGAATGGTTGACGTTAGCAATCTGCACAGTTCCTATGTTCTAGGAATAGTGGAGGTGGACAGGAAGGGAGAGTTTATGCTGGTAGGTGAATAGATGATGTGGGGATAGAATGTTGATGCTTTCTTCTGTTTGCTTCAGTTTTCTCTGAGAAATAGAAAGCAATGTCATTAGATGAGAGTGAGGGTGAACAGAGGTGTTGGAGGTTACAGGAGAGAAGAGAAGGTGTGATGTAGCCATCCAGGAGGGTTAGGCTGCCAGCAGCCAAAAGTGTCTATGTGAAGTAACTGATCATGAATTTACACTGAGTTGTACAGTTGGATTTATCAGAAAGTATTGGTTTTATCGAGTACAATGAACTGAGGCAGAAGCAAGAAGGGAGCCAATGATTAAAATGGTTGACCATGAATTTAAGTTGAGTAATGAAGGAAGAAAGGCCATCGAGGTATGTGGTACAAAGTGAAACAGATAGATCCACAGACTCTGAGTGCTAGTAGGGGTCAAAGGATTGTTGGAATCCCGGTACCAGAGGGAGGTGCAGAGATGGAGAAGTGATTGTCAGAGAGTAAGAACCTAAGGCTGAGGTTAGGGAGTGGTTGTGTTACTGGCAGTGGAAAGAGCTAGACTATGCCAATGGGAAGGAGCAGCTGAGGTGGAGATAGGTTCAAGGAACCAAAAGCCAGAGCATTAAAAGGATCACCCATCAGTACATTGAAATCACCAAAAATGAAGACAGTAATGTCACAGTGAGTGAAAAAGAAACAAGGGAAATTATGTGGAGGTTGATAGATGAAGGCAAGAATATTTTTATGAGTCAAGTGAAGTAATATTCTTAAACTTATTTTTCATATTTTAAAATGTTATAGTATTTGTGACTACCAAAATGAAAATAAAACACATTACTAAAATTTATATTAAAGTGTAATGATGGACCATGACTGTTTTTATACTGGACTTTTTCTCATTAGACTGACTACCTGTTAAATTTGATATTTTTATCTCTGTTTTTTTGTTGAAGAATTATCCAGAGCAGTTTTAGTTTTATTCAAAAGAACTGTAATTCCTTTGGGATGGTTGTCACTTGTCACATGTTTGGTTTTCTGGGACGTACACTCTAATACAGAGATTAGTGTACAGAAAGTACAGAGAATGTAGTTGGGATCAACACCGGTTACGTTAGGATGACAAAGAGACCCAGCTACTGGGGCTTAAAAAAATAAAAGACGTCTCTTTTTCATGTTACAGAGTCCAGAGATAGGCAGTTCAAGGGAACCAAATTTCTTCTTTCCTGATGTAAAATTCTTAGTATGTGACTTTTGCTTTCACTTTCACACTATGGCTACTCAACCTCCAGGCCCTGTCCATGAGGTAGGGTAAAAGGTAAAATGTAGATGCCAGCCAACTTGTCAACTTCCTAATCAGGAAAGTAATCACTTTTCTAGAAGCACCATGTAGCATACTTTTGCTTCCATCTTACCGACCAGAATGTTGGTTTTGTGGCCACCCTCAGTTGCATGGAGTTCAGGGGTTGAGTTTGTTTAACTGATCATGTTACCAAAAGCTCAGCACTTGTCGAACTCAAGACCACATCAGAAGAACAAAAACAAGTAGTTTGAGGAGAAGGAACTAGAAGTTTATTACTTTGCTGGCAAAGGAGGAAAGTTGGTAGAACTGCTAGCCTCAAAATCCAAATTTCCTGAACATAAGCAAAAATACAGAGCTTTTAAAGGGAGTGCCTCTCTGTACTAGGCTATTGTGGTTAACTATTCTAATTGTCACATCTCTGCCAAAGACAAAGCCCCACCTGGGGGCCTGGTGCTGGCCTGGATGACTGAGTTTTTTCTTTTATCTCTTTCTTGTAACAAAAGACTTAACCTGCCTCAGAACACAGGCCAGGCTGCAGTTCCCAAAAAGATTGGGGGAAGTTTTAAAGACAGAAAATATTTTTGCCATTTTTTTTTCAGGCCAGACCCTCTGTTACAATCACATAGCTGCTCAGGGCAAAATTAGATCTCTGTTAATAGGAAGGAAGAGAAGATTGGTAACTAGTAGTACCACCATATAGTAGTCTTCCTTTTTATTCTAGATTTTCTTTGGCACTAACTCTTGTGTTTGTATTTTTTAGACAATAATTTTATTGTCATGAAAGGAATACTTGCTCATTATTTAAAATTCAAAAATGCAGAAAAATAAAAAGAAACGAATAATTGAGCCAGAAGCACTAGTATCACACTGAATGTCACGCTGGGTGAGAAAAGTGAAAATCATGCTTCTCACTATTTATGCACTGATAGAAGGGAGCATGAATGAAGGGATGGAAGGAAAGAGAAGGGCACACATGGATAAGTGGACAAAACATTTTATAAGAATGGGATCACTTTGCAAGTTCTTTATAAATAAAATATTAGATTTAGTTTTACTTTAATCTATAAGAAGAAAAGAAACTTCATTCCAAAAAAATTGTATGTCCCAAAAGATCCCTTTATGAAAACAACTCAAAGGTTGCCATAACTATGGTGTTCTTAACTGTATTTTTCAATTTTATATATTATCAATCGTCTCCTTCCTTTCTGTGAGTTATAAAGTAATATATCCCCCAGTTACACGCCTCCTACCCATTTTTGTTGGCTTTGTTTTTACTTGTTCAAGGTATATTTTTATATTCTCTACTGCAACTGTAATTCCCCTCAGCTTTTTGATTAGTTCTTGGTTCTGATTATTAAAGAGATTGAATGCTTTTCTCCTGTCTTTTAGCCATTGTTTCTCCATTCTGGAATTATTTTGATTGGTTTCTTTTTTGACTGAATTTTCTTAATATATTGTTTTTTCAAGAAGAGTTTATGGGTTCCAAATTCTGCAATGTTTTCATGTTTAAATTTTATGTTCAAGCAAATTACCTTTTTTTTCCTTTTCCTAGAGATGGGGTCTCACACTGTCACCCAGGCTATTCTCAAACTCCTGAGCTCTGTATTCCAAGTAGCTAGGAATACAGGCGCACACCACCACACCCGGCTAATTTTTAAATTTTTTGTAAAGACAGGGTCTTGTTTTGTTGCTCAGCTCAGGCTGGTCTTGAACTCCTGGCCTCAAATGATCTTCTCACCTTGGCTTCCCAAAATACTGAGATTACAGGCATAAACTACCACACCCAGCCCAGATTTTCTTTTATGTGTAAAGGGAGAAGATACTGCCCATGTTCCGTTATTGAAAATAAAAAAATAATTATCTAAAATACTTCAGTCCACTAAGTGAGAAATCAAAATTAAAAATTCAGGAAGGGCGAATTCTAGTATAAAAGGACTGGCAGGCCGTAGCTTATGAACAAGAACATGTTACAGTTTGAGTATCCCTTACTTAAAATTTTTAGGACCAATCAGAAATGTTTCAGATTTCAGATTTTTTTGGATTTTGGAATATTTGCATTATACTTACCAGTTGGCATCCCAAATCCAAAAATCCAAAATTTGAAATGCTTCAGTAAGTATTTCCTTTGAATTTCATGTTGGTACTCAAAAAAGTTTTGGATTTTGGTGCTGTGCAGATTTTGCATTTTCAGATTTGAGATGTTCAACCTGCACTGACTGCCTCATCCTAAGGAGACTCATATGCTAGCATATGCCCCATTCATTTGTTGTAGTAATGAACTCCCAGTGATTTGGAAGGATTAAATGCCTACTTTTACAGTGACTCAAATAATTTCTATATGTATGCTTTAAGAAATTTCTCCAGAAAACCTACAATAGTGTAATTAAATGTGATCATAACTCTATACGGAAACTTTTGAATGCCTGGAAAAAATATTGAAATGAAATCTTGTGGTGAGGGACTTTTGGTGATTTGTTTCTTCTTTTAACTTTTCTATATTTTCCAAATCTTTAATGATATACAACATTTTTAATGAAAAAGTAAACTCTACATGTAAAAAGCATCTTAAAGATATTATCTTAAAAATATGAATTTTGAAGTTCTTCATTTACCTCTAAGGCAATAAGATAATGTTTCATGAGTGTTCAGCTCAGATCTTGTAGTATTTGAATATATCTCTTATATTCCTTCTAGCTATTTCCCTTAAACATTGTTTATTATTAACTAAATAACATATTGGCCTTAGAATTATTCTACTGTTTGGGGATTTATAGCTTATCTTAAGAGCTGAAAATTGGACCGGAATGTACATTAATTACATTTTTTCTAATTTAATACATATGTATTACCAGAGTATTGTAGTATTATTAATCTTTTAAAATCAAATTTAGATTAGCTGTTACAAAGTTCTCCATGCATTCATTATTATTCCATTGATATTATAATATCTTGATATGCATTGTTTGTAAAGTGTTTTTTGAATTTTTTGAAGGCACACTTAATCTGAACTAAAATGCTTTATAAAGTAATCAGCTGCTCTTTGATTTGTCACTTAGAAATTCTTATTCTGTGAACATTTAAAAGAATATTTAAAAGTAAAAAGCTTGAAGTTATCCCAATTCCACATTCTCCTCACATTTATTTAGCTCCATTTGTCATTTGACATAAGTCTAGGGTCAATTAGCCATCTGTGCCAAATTGAGTAGAATGTTGATTATGGGTGGCATTTCTTGTGAGTGCAGTTAATTATCATAGTGAAACAGCTGTGTAGTAGTGTCGTACATCAGCCTATTTTGAGATCCTCATCTTATCTTAGTGTTCCCATTTTGTTTGAACTATTGTTACTTAAACTGTTGAATACACATTCAACTTTATATTTGTGGTGCTTTTATTCATTATTTACAATATTTAGAAATCTTATCTGGAACAAAACTCATCAAACCTGCAGCTTTGGCTAAACCAGTACCCAGAACTGAAAGTTGCCTGGCTACTCCTAGGAAGTCTGAAGATCCTACAGAAAATGATCCTTGCATTCAGTTTCAGACTGTAAGTATTAAATTTCAAAGTAATGTTCACAATTTTTATGTTCTAAAATATTAAAACTAAATTATAAACAAAATATAATAAATATATGACATTTTCTTTCCTTCAAGAGTGAGAACACTTACTGATTTTCTTATACAGTAGAACATACTTAACCATGTCATTTTTATTTTTTTTATGTTGTGTTTTATTTTTTAGCCACCTGTGTTTGAATCTTGTATATAAATCTCCTGTGATGAAATAATGCTTTTCTTTAATAGGATTTTTCAGGATACTGTGGTGGGAACAAAGAGAAAGAATTATTTATGTTTAAAAGAGTTCAGGAAGCAGAGGAAAAATGGAGAGGTGCACAAGCCCTAATTGAGCAAATTAGAGTCACATTCTCAGAAAAAGAAAAAGAACTGGAAAATAAGTTGGAGGAACTAAAAAGACAACAGGAAAAAGAACTCTTCAAATTGAATCAAGACAATTATATCCTTCAAACCAAGGTACTAGACACATTGTTCTATTTTTCCTTTTATTTATTTAAAAAAAAAAAAATTTACTCCCTGCTAAATGCATTGTCATCCTTGGTTCCTAGAGCGTTTCACTTGATGTATTTGCTCTGTAAAATGTGGACATAATTTTGAGAGTGCCTCCTTACCTGAGAGCCTAATCAAAACCTCTGGGAGGAAATCTAAATTTAAATTGGCTCATTTTAATGAATAGCAGACTGTCACTGTGCAGCATTTCTGAGTTACTTCACTCACTAGAACCATCAGCACAAAACGTCACTACTGATTTAACTGCAGTTAGGTCACATTCCAGTGTGGTCAATGTTATAATATAGTTTGGGATCTAAACACCTTTTCTGTTATTCTTCCTCATTTCTCACTTCATTGTTTTCTTCCCCAAGTAAAACAATTTCTGCATTTTCTCAAAGTTAAGTAGCTTTGAAGAAACAAACAAAAAACAAAGGTGGTTACATATTGGAGAAACAACTGATCCTGTCACTGCAGAAAAATTGAAGCAAATCCGAAAGGAAATACAAGAACAAGAGACACTTCTTCAAGGATATCAACAGGTATGGCAATTCTTCAGCACGTGGCAAATTTGCTCTTCATCCTTTAATTATAAAAATAAGGCATATTAAAATATTTCTGTGCTCATTTAACAGGTATTGAGAATTCTGGCAAATAGAGAAAGTAATAGTTGGACTATTCTGCACGTTTCTCCTGGGTAGAATTGAAGTGGCTAAGAGCATGGGTTCTGGACTCAAAGAATCTGGCTTAGAGCCTTAGCTTTACCACCTGTTGGTAATCACTTCACTATTTAAGCCAATTTCTTCATCTGTGAAATGGGGATAATAATACAGATGGGAGCATCTAGACTTACAGTGGTTCAACTTACTACTTTTGAGTAAACCCTTGCAATGAGTTTACCAGGGTATTAAAACATTTTTGACTTAGGATATTTTTGACTTGTGCTGGGTTTATCAGGACATAGTCCCATCGTTAAGTCAAGGAGCATCTGTACCCTCTTAGCCTGGCACACAGTAAGCAATCATTGAATGTTAACCAGTTTTTATTTTTAATAGCCATGTGTTCCTTAGAAACTGCCCTATTTTTTATTTTTTTAGTTTTCTATAATACTTTTCAGTAGGTAATATTGGCTAGTTTTGCTATTATATTCAAAAATGTGAATCTGAAATCAATTGCTAATGCCCTGAGTGTAAAAAAAAAAAAAAAAAGAAACAAATTTTGAATGTAATGTAAGAAGATTTCTATGTTTGCAGATACTTGCAGTATAGGATAGAATCTTGGTGAGGCTGGCCTGTCAGCCTGGACAGGCTTAATGATCTGCAGCATAAAACTTTATCTTTGTTCTCTGCCTCTCACCCTCTTTTTTCTTCTCTTCCTTCTCTTTTTCTTTCATTACATTCTTCTCTTTTGACAACTATAGACTGAGCATTGAGCCTGCTAGTAACATGCATTGTCAACCAGGGACATCCAGAGAAATCATTGTCATATCAATGGTTACCTTTGCTCTAAATGAAACAGACTGATTTTTGCAGGATGCACTGCCCTTAAGTTAGTGAGAACCTTTCACTCTTCTCCTGCCAGTCTAATCTTGCCACATAAAGCAGTAGTTTTTAAGGAGATTTCACAGATCCATAAGTATGCTACCCAGCCCCTCCCACAAAGATAATACAGAATTTATGTATCTAAATACTTGGGGTGGAGGAGTTCATTAATTCTGCATGTATTTAATCACAGACCATCTGCCAGGTACTATTCCAGATATGGTGGAACAGTCCAGAGTTTTCATTAGATCCTCAAAAATCCCTCATTTTCATCAGATTCTTAACTTTAAAGGGGTTGCTAAGCCAGAGTATCTAAGTGCAAATTTGTACCTTCTCTTCTACCTCTAATCTCAACTGATTTGAGTCATACTTTGGCTCAAG
>CAUYRT010082529.1:0-11704 GCA_963574885.1 Lepilemur ruficaudatus | reverse complement strand
TATTAATATTATCCCTTTTTGAAAACTATTATGGTCTAGTGATCTAAGGTGTAAAATTGGATTTATCTCCTATTCACCTAAAAACTTAAAAGGAAAAAGTTAATATGATAGCCTAGTAAAGGTAGGCAGTGGATAATAGTTTTTATGATATTTGATCAAATTTAAATTTCTAAGAGCCAGACACGGTGGCTCACACCTGTAGTCCTACCACTCTGGGAGGCCGAGGCAGGAGGATCACTTCAGGTCAGGAGTTCGAGACCAGCCTGAGCAAGAGTGAGACCCCCTGCCCCCCTCTCCTGTCTCTATTAGAAATAGAAAAAAATTAGCCAGGCCACTAAAAACAGAAAAAAAAAAAAAAATAGCCAGGCATGGTAATGCATGCCTATAATCCCAGCTACTTGGGAGGCTGAGGCAGGAGGATCGCTGAGCCCAGGAGTTTAAGGTTGCTGTGAGCTAGGCTGATGCCATGACACTATAGCCCAGGCAAAACATTGAGACTCTTTATAAAAAAAAAAAAAAAAAAAAAAAAAAACCCAATCCCTATAATAGGTTCTTTCTAACAGTCTCTACTGAGATACTCCATGGTTACCTAGGGTGTGCCTGCTCCCACACTGCAATAAGCAATAAACCCCACTTGTCAATTACAGTTGTGTTCTTGGTGGGTTTTGGCTGACCTGACACTGTCAGCAATAAGATTTATTCTAGCCTTCCCCTCTCCTTCAATGTAAGTCTTTTTCTCAGGCAATGAGAAACCTAGTTCTCATTATCTGCAATGTATTTACTTATTTGCTTAATTCTAAAACATACATAAAATCGTTTTAGAATAGCTAACCTATGCACTTGTCAAAAACAAACCTCCTAACCAGAGTCCAATATTTGTGAATAATTCTTACTGCCTTTACCCTTAGAGTGTGTGGTCAAATATTTGTTTTTGTTTCTTGATGTTAATGAATCAGATTTTTTAAATTTCAGAATATTATGGAGGTACAAACATTGTTACATAAATTGTTTTTGTATCATTTGAGTCAAAGTTCTGTGTACCCATCCCAAAGCTAGTGTACATTATACCCATTAGGTGTGATTTTACCCATTCCCTCCTCCTTCCTCCCACCTGCTTGATTTCCAATGAATGTTATTTCCATATGTTCACATAAGTGTTGATCGATTAGTTCCAATTTAATGGTGAGTACATGTGGTGTTTGGTTTTCCATTCTTGTGATACTTCGCTTAGAAGAATGGTCTCCAGTTCCATTCAGATTAATACAAGAGGTATTAGTTCACCATTTTTTATGGCTGAGTAGTACTCCATGGTATACATACACCACCTTTTATTAATCCACTCATGTATTGATGGACACTTGGGTTTTTTCCACATCTTTGTGGTTGTGAATTGTTCTGCTATAAACATTTGAGTGCAGGTGTCTTATTTATAGAATGTCTTTTTATTGTTTGGGTAAATTCCAGTAGAGGAATTGCTGGATCAAATGGCAGGTCTACTTTCAGTTCTTTGAGGTATCTCCGTACGAGATTTCTATAGAGGTTGTATTAGTTTGCAGTCGCACCAGCAATGTATGAGTGTTTGTATCTCTCTGCATCCATTCCAACATTTGTTGTTTCGAGAATTTTTCATAAAAGTCATTCCACTGGAGGTAAGTGATATCCCATTGAGGTTTTGATTTAATTTCCCTGATGATTAGAAATGTGCATTTTTTTCATATGTTTACTGGACATTAGTCTATGTTCTTTTGAAAAGTTTTTGTTCATGTCTGTTCATGTCTTTTGCCTACTTTTTAATGGGGATGTTTGATTCTTTTTCTTGCTGATTTGCTTGAGTTCTTTATAGAGTCTAGTTATCAGTCCTTTATCAGATATATAGCATGCAAATATCTTCTCCCATTCTGTAGGTTGTCTATTTGCTATGTTGATTGTTTTCTTGGCTGTGGAGAAGCTTTTTAATTTGATCAGGTCTCATTTGTTGTTGCTGTGATTGCTCTTAGGGCTCTTCTTCATCAATTTTTTGATCTTCTATCATCAATTCTTTATCCAATTTTCCCAACACCATTTATTAAATAGGGATTCTATTCCCCAGTGTATGTTTTTGTCTGCTTTGTCAAAGATCAGATGGTAATATAAGGATGGTTTTATATCAAGTTTCTCTGTTCTGATCCATTGATCTATGTCTCTGTTTCTTGTGTCAGTACCATGATGTTTTGGTTACTATACCCTCATCTTGATACCAAACCCATGAAAGGACTCAACAAAAAAGAAAACTATAGCCCAATACCCTCATGAATATAGATGCAAAAATTCTCAGTAAAATCCTAGCAAACTGAATTCAGTTGCTCATCAAAAAAATTATCCATCATGACCAAGTGGGCTTCATCCCAGAGATGCAGGGATGGTTCAATATATGCAAATCTACAAATGTAATTCACCACATAAATATAAATTTTTTAAAAAAAAGACCATATGATCCTCTCAATGGATGCAGAATAAGCATTTGACAAAATTCAGCACCCTTTTATTATAAAACATTTAACAGTAGGCATAGACAGGACATACCTCAAATGATAAAAGCCATAAATGACAAAATCCAAAGCCAACATCATACTGATTGGGGAAAAATTGAAAGCATTTCTGCTTAGAACTGGAACCAGACAAGGTTGTCTTCTTTCACTACTTCTATTCAACATAGTGCTGGATGTCCTACCCAGAGCAATCAGACAAGAGAAGAAAATTAAGTGTATTCAAATGAAGACAGAAGAGGTCAAACTATTGCTCTTTGCTGACAGTATGATCTTATATGTAGAAAACCTCAAAGATTCTGCCAAGAGACTAGTGGAATTGATAAATAAATTCAGCAAAGTCTCAGGTTACAATATCAATATATACAAATCAGTAGCATTCATATATGCCAACAACAGTCAAGCTGAGAACCAAATCAAAGACTCAATATCTTTCACAATACCAACAAAGAAAATAAAATACCTAAGAATATATTTAACTAAGGAGATAAAAGACCTCTACAAGTATGAAACACTGAGGAAGAAAATAGCAGAGAACATAAACAGAAAAACATACCATGCTCATGGATCAGCAAAATCAACACTGTTACAGTGTGTATAAAGGTGACAAAGTGTTTCTCAGTTTAATTTTCATTTTCATTTTCATTTTTCTAAATATTTCTGAAGTTGGATGCCTTTTTATGTTTTAGGGATACTTTTACTGTGAATTATCTTTTCATGTCTTCTACTATTTTTTAAAATTACTTCCTTTCTGATTTTAACAGTTCATCATGTATCAGTAATATCAGACCTTCATATGTGACATATCTTGAAATTATTTTCTCCAAAGTTGTCAATTCTTTGATTTTGCTTGTGATTTTTTTCATTCACTTTTAAAAATATTTGTATAGTCAAATTTATTTTTTATTGCTTCTTATTTTATAATTATCAGACTACTAGAACTTACCCTATTGGCCAGAAGTCAGGATACTGTGCTTGATAGCTTGACCAGAACCTATGAGGAAACAAACAAACAAAAAAACAGGTAACCAAACAAAAATATTCTGGGCAGGCGATAGCAACAATATCTATTACAGAAAAATTCCCCACTAAGGAGCTCTAGTTCTTCTCTTTCTTTCCCACCCCACACCAATTCTAATCCTTGTGCTTATTCTAATCTTCACCAAGACCAACCTAACATTTGTGCCAAATGGCAGCATAATGTATACACAAATGTGCAGAAATGCATCAGTCCCTAGAACATAGCTTCAGTGAAGGAACAAAACCAAGGCAGAACTTATGCTGATGCTTTTATTACTTGAAGTGCTACAAAAACAAACAGCCAGTGAAAACCAGCATCTTTGGTTCTTTCTCACTACCCAAGAGATGAAAAAATCTCTCCATTCTGAATTATTCAAGCCCCATTTTCATGTCTCTTGCACACTTTTATGATCTCAAAAATTCCCTCCAAGAGAGAAAATAGTACATCAATTTGATATCTGAAAATTGAAAGAGATGGCAGACTTGTAATGTTAATGCATCCTGAAAAGTGAAATAGTATGTGTGTGTGAATACCCTGATCTTTCAATATTTAGACTTGTTGGCATTTCTTCTTTCCCTTCATCTTTACATAATAAGGCTGTTAAACAAAAACAAACAAACAAACAAAAACAATGGGGAATGGGTATGCTATAAAGAAAGGTAGATGAGAGAGATATTAAATAGAAAATTTAAAACTTATAATGAACTATATGCCATTACAGTAAACAGGAATAAAAACAGTAGATTGGTTTTCATCTTATATCTTTTTGAATCTCATAAAAAAGAAAAATTAGCTACAGAATATAGATATTTAGTATGAAGTCTGGGTAGAAGTCTGGGTATAAGTCTGGGTCTTTGTTTATATATTTTTCATTTATACATAATTTAAATGACAAAATTTTGCATGAGAGTCCAATATTCTTTATTTAACCTAACAGAACATTATATCACTTTTAGTCTATGTTCTTCATTGTTGATAAGAATAATATATGTCTTTAATTTCCACTCCAAAAAGGAAGAAATGAATTAAAGCAGGAAAAGAGCTAAATAACAAGATTTTTTTTAAAAAAAAAAAAAGGAAAACTATTACATATCCAATCCAGACCTGACATGTATGCATATGTGTGCTTCTATGTGTTCTATAATTCTTGCAATAGTTCCATGGGGTAAATATGTTTGTCTTTATTGTACAGATTATAATCTTGATGTGAAGAAATATCAATTAGCTTCCCAAAAGTCAAACAACAAGTCAGCAGCAAAACTAAGACTGTAACCTAATTTCTGTGATTCCAAAACGATGTGTTTGATTTGAAAGAGTGGAGAGGGTTTCTTTTTACATTCTATTTGTAATTATTTTGTCTTTGGGGATGAATAAATTATAATTCCATTCAGTATATTTACATAAAGCAAATATCATTTTAAGGGAAGATAATGTAATTTCATACTCATTACTAACTACCAACAATGATATTATGCTAATTCCCAACTGTATTACACTTACAGGGGTGTGCCATGCCATAGCCCTGACACACCTGATTTCAGCATGGCTTTAATGGACAGGTTTACGCACAGTGCCTGTGCCCCACCTCAAAGGTGAGCTGCAGCATCTCTGATTTTTCTGGTTTAGGAAGAAGCTGAGAATACACCTTAAATTGTGCACAAATGTGGAGAATTGTGAGCAGTGAATTTCCCCAAAGGCAACTCCCAACCAAAGGTGATGGAAGTCAGTGGATTCAGAAGGACCCCAGGTAGATTAAGCCCCATTTTCCCACAGAGGTAATCAACCCTTTTTAGTTTTTCTTTTTTCCTTGTTTCATTCTTCCCACTCCCACATTTCTGCTTTCCAGAATCTTTTCCCAAATAAACTATCTTTACCCAAAACCTTATTTTGGGCTATGTCTTCAAGGAAACTATTAATAAGTCATAAATGATGTCATAGTATTTGCAATAAGCAATATCAAATCAGACGATCCAATAAGCTCCTTATGTAGCAACATTAGAACTTAATGAGTCAATAAGATGCAGGCCCTCGCCTCTTATGTAGCAAATTTAGGGAAGATGGGCCATCCAAAAGCAAATACTGTCACTAAAAATGGCAAGTTAGAGTGGAACAGAACCCTAGTCATAACTAGGCAGCAACTGTTGTTAGTGTACCACTTCCTTCATGGTTAGACGGATCCTTGAGAGTTGAAACCATTCCTTGAATCCAGGCATCTTTGGTGAGAACACACTAGGGGTCATGGTCATGCTTTCTTGTCTCAAATCCCAACTCTTTTGATACTAGCTGCATAATAAAAGATATATGCTTTCACCCTCTAGGCCTCAGTTTCCTCACCTAAATAATGTTAAAAATCATCTAAGCCTCTTAATTTTGTCCTGAGGATGAAATGATATACTTTCATTCTTGGTTTACCTTACACTTCACTGTCTACATCTTTTTCAAGTCTTATTTTTTTCCTCCTTCTGTGTTTAATTCCTTAATAATGCATTGTCCCGAAGTTCAGTCTTTTCTCTTCTTCTCTTATCCCTCCATTAATGATTTCATCAAGTCTAATTACTGGAAATACCACCTAGATCAGCGCTATCCCATCGCAGCTTTACTCTGTGATAGAAATGTTTTATATCTTCACTATCCAATACAGTAACCACTAGCCACATAAGGCTACTGAACACTTTAAATGTGCTAGTGCATGTGGTCAGTGGCTATTGTATTGGACAGTGTAGATCTATTTGATGACTCCTGATTTATTACTCATATATCTATTTACTTGAGATTTCCAACTGGAGATATCTCAATAGACATCTCAAATTCTGCATGCCTAAAACTGAACTGATCTCTCTCCCCAACTCTATCTGAAATGATACAAGTTTACCCTGCCCAAGACACAAGTTTTGGAATCATCTTTTCGTCTTCCCTTTCTTTCATACCCTAAAGTATATCTGTGCTCTGACCATTCTGCCCCACCTTCTCTGATACCACCAAAGTCAGAGTCACCATCATCTTCTTAAGATTACTGTGGTCATTTCCAACCAGTTTTTCTTTCAATGACTTCCCCCACCATCACCTCATCTGCAGCCTATTCTTAACTCAGTACTCAGAGCCACTTTGTTAAAATATATCAGATCATGTCACTGCTTTTTTTCAATACTGATACACTGACTCCCAGTTTTAGAGTAAAAGCCAAATTATTTACAAGGACCTTCAATTGTATGCAATTCCTGCATGGTGTCTGGCCTTCCACTGTGGGGAAATTAACTATGAATAGTAAGCATACCAGGGCTAGAAACATGAGGATTCTGGTGCCACTCTTAGCAAATACAGCAAGGAAGAGAGCAGCAGCTTACCAGAATCTTGTGAAACCTGTAGGAGAAAGAATTTTCCAGAAGTTGTGCCCTCTGCTAGATAAGCTCAGCCTCTGTCAACACTTAGATCAGCAGACAAGAGAACAACTCTCGTTCTCCCCCGAGTCTCTGATTTCCTTTTAGCTGAACTCAATTGGAGGCCAGAAGGCAACAGAGCTCATTGATTGATCTGTAATAGTCAGATTCCCAGAGCTCTGGGCAGGAAGGGGAAAGGAAAATGTAAATCTAAAATCACACAGAGAATATAAGTCACATTGACTTCTATACTATGTACATACTGCTTATGTTATTAAGTTATCATGGTTATTTTTGTTTGTTTATAATCTGCCTTTACCCCTAAATGGTAAGCTGAATAAGGACAGAAATCTTTATTTTCTCCATTAATACAACCCAATCACAAAGAACACTGTTAGGCTTACAGCAGGTGCTCAGTAAATAATTTTGAATGGTTGAACATATATAAAACCCCTAGAAATTGCCTGAAATACAGCAAAAACTTGTAGTTCTGGCTTTCTTCCCTTGGCCTGCCTCATTCCATAAAACTTCAGCTTCCAAACGTCCCTTCCTAAAGCTTACAGTCAGTTATGAAGACCTATACACTTTACTTCTGTAATAACTCTTGCACCCATCTCCTCCTCTCTATTCCTATGGCTTGTCCCATTATTTCAGGCCCTCAGGACATCATCCCATGTCTGTCATAATTGCTTCCTCACTGGAATCCCTACCTCTAGCCTTCATCCCTTCAATCCATATTAATTAACCTACCTAGACTTCCCTGCAAAAAAAAAAAAAAAAATCACAAAGAGAAAACATCACAATTCAACTGTTTTAACATTTTTGCACTTGTGATAGATAAAACCGAAAACAAAAATGGAATAAGAAGAATGAAAGTCAAATATGACTTTTACAATGAGCTAAAGCCTATATGAAATGGAAAACTTACATAGATTGGATTAATAATAATGGGTTTAATCCAGAGAGAGCTCCGTCAACAAAAGTGAAGGAGATTCTTTTTATCTAAATATGTTTATCCAATAAATAATTTTGGCTATCCAAACTTCATTCGCCTGCTACCTTTCTCTTTTTTTTTTTTTTTTTTTTTGAGACAGAGTCTCACTCTGTTGCCTGGGCTAGAGTGCCGTGGCGTCATCCTAGCTCACAGCAACCTCACACTCCTGGGCTCAAGCAATCCTTCTGCCTCAGCCTCCTGAGTAGCTGGGACTACAGGCATGCGCCACCATGCCTGGCTAATTTTTTTTTATATACTTTTTTTTTTTTAGTTAGCTGATTAATTCATTTCTATTTTTAGTAGAGACAGGGTCTTGCTCTTGCTCAGGCTGGTTTTGAACTCCTGACCTTGAGCAATCCACCCGCCTCGGCCTCTCAGAGTGCTAGGATTACAGGCGTGAGCCACCGCGCCCCACCCGCCTGCTACCTTTCTGATGGGTCTTTTGCCTTTGCTTTCTTCCCCCTTCTGCTTCCTCCATAACTGGCCTTACTTCCCAACTCTCTGTCTTTGGCTTGCCTCGTTCTACACAATCTCCCTTGGTGATGGCATCAACTCAAATATTTCCAAGTGTCACATATATCAATGAATTTAAAATCTTTAGTCCTTTTGCCTGAGCCCACAAACACATAAAACTCAGTGAACCCAAAGCTCTTTTCACCTCCTACCAAACTTCCATCATAATTACGGGTCTCTCTATATCCAAGAACTGGTCACTCTCAAGTGAATTTTTGTAAGAGGTGAGAGATAGGAATCCAGTTTCATTTTTCTGCATGTAGCTATCAAGTTTTCCCAGCACCATTTATTGAAAAGAGATTCTTTTCTCCCTCACATGAACCTCTAGTCATTTCTAATCCTGGCAGTTCTCAAAATTTGCCAGATCTTCATGCCCTGGTACAAGCCCTTTCTTATGCCTGTAATTCCCTTTCTGCTTCCAGGTACCTGGTTAAAATCTAAACATCTTAAAAGACATGAAAACAGCATCACTTCCTATATTTACGTATAAAACATTCTGCCCCATCGGGAATTCACCATTGTCATTGTCTCACAGCACCCAGCTGCTATAGCAACTGCTACCCACTTGTTTTATCTCATGTCTGTCTATCTCCACTAAAACGTAAATTTCTCTAGGCAAGGAGTTATCTCTGTGCTATGCTGGTTTTATGATTTATTTATATATTTATTTACACTGACAGATAAAATTGCATGTATTCACCTTGCACAACATGATGTTTTGAAGTATAGATCTATTGTACAACATGGTGACAATAGTTAATAATACATTGTACTCTTGAAAAATGCTGAAAGTAAATGTAAAGTATTCTCACCACAAAAATTACGATGATGTGAAATAATACCTATCTAAATAGCTAGATTCAGTCATTCCACAATGTATATAGACTTCAAACATCATGTTATATGCTGTGTGACTTTAAAACAAGGGAAAAACTACATATATGAGATCACTCATTTCAGTGGCTTTACTAGAAAAACTTGGAAACTCTCCAAATAAGCATCAAACAACAGAGAAAGTCTTAAGATGGAACACATCACTAAAAAAACTATAGCCACAGATATGATGATTTATGAAAATTATGTAACATGGAAAATATATATAACATCAAGTTTGGCATAAAATGGAAAACAATTCTATCTACACCTTGGTTAACACTATATAATATATGTGTGAACAGTGTCTGTAAGGAATCACTGAAAATTAAAACATATTCTATATTTGAATGGTGATATTTGGCAACTTCCTTCTTTTTTATTTCTGAGTTGTTACTTTTATGCTATTTGCATAACAAACAAAATCAAGAGAAGAAAAAATGCTAAGGAAAGCACCACAAAAAAAAGTGAACTTCTTGAGGGTGGAGGAGGGGGAGTTACAAAATGTCCTTTTGTCTGTAAAAATACAATCTTCCTTATATGCTAGTTCTGAAAACATTTGTCAGGTCCCTAAAAAGCCAATGAATCCAGGGAAATCACTTCCTGCCCTCCAAAGCCACACATTCAATGGTGGATTGACTTGGCAACATCCAAAATCTATAATGCCTTGAAGCCACCTCCCCACAGCCACAGGCGGCCAGAGCAAGAAACGGGGAAAAAAAATCTGTTGTGAAAGTTCTAGTTGTAAAACTTGTCCAATTCAGAGCATATTTGGATATCTGTTCTATATTTACAAGTTGCTCTTTTAAAAATATTCTTCCTTCCTTCATTACTGTCCAAAGAGGTTAATACAGGAAACATTTCTGCAGTGCTGAGCAGGAAGATATTGACTGAGTCTGGTTGGCCCCGGGGGCCGTGTCTCATGTTTCTGCCACCACAGCTATTCCAGCTCCTGCCTAGTCTACAAGCACAAACAGAGCTGGGGAATTCAGATCTTTGGCAGCCATCTCATGGGGTGAAATCCAATACACTGTCTAGAGAGGATAGGAAGCCAAAATTAACTCTGTGCCATGACTTATCACTGTTTTTCACCAACTCATTTAGAGAATTAGAGCTCTGTGCTGTACCAAAGAACAGCATTTGTTCATCAAATATTTGTCAAGAACCCACTGTGTGCAAGGCCTTATATTGAGCAATGCTTATGCAATTTAGTTGAAAGGGCATGAGTCAATGACTGTTGAATATCATGTACATTGCCAAACTACTTCTTAATGTTCAGGCAAAGGGCTCTTTCTGGAATGTCAGTGCTAAAGCACTGTCATAAAGCCACTCTCTATCCTAAGGTAAAGCCATTCTGGGCAAAGGATAATTTGGTTCAGGGCTTTTCATTCAGACATTGCTCTGAGGAACTAAGGGATCCCATGACAGCTAGAGTGTTCTGTAAGCCCAGTTTCACTTTTACCTGGGCTTCCTTCCATTTGAGCAGTAGTTTTGCAACTAAATACACATACACACACCCCTGGATCTAGATGATTTCTATAAGCATCTTTCAAAAATAAATTTCCATAATTTTTTCTAGAAATATCTTCTTACATTTAATATCAATTAATTTTTTATAATTACCTAAATATTCACATTACAACCATAATATATTTGTTCTTTTTATGCCTTCAGGCATTAGTACATATTGGTTATCACAATTCTTGCTGTAACCTCAGGATTCTTTCTCTCTTCCACTTTTACTTAGCAAGTGGGAAAGTTAAAACAACAGAGGTTTTGAAATGCCAAAGGCTTCACATCAAGTTTGCATCAAAAATGGCAGTGGAACCTGGATTTTCTGAATTTTCTGATGGTTTTACTCTACCATGTTGAGTTCTAGAACTTTCCAATTTTACCAGGGATAGGTCTTTCTGCTAAGCATCCTTGCATCCTTTTCATGCCGCAGAACTAGAGTCATGAACTGTCCAGAGAAATATACTTCTAACAAATAAAATGAAACAAAAACATCTAATTCTCTGATCTAAATAATTAACCACCTAGGAGTACTATACAACTCACAGTGGCAAACACATACTGCCTACACTAGGATTCCATGCTATGGTCTGAATATTTGTGTCTTCCCAAAATTCTTGTGTTGAAATTCTAACCCCCAAGGTGATGGTATTGGCAAGTGGGGCATTTGGTAGGTGATTAGGTCATGGGGGTGGAGCCCTCATGAACAGGATTAGTGCCTTTATAAAAGAGGTCCCAGCCGGGTGCGGTGGCTCACGCCTGTAATCCTAGCACTCTGGGAGGCCGAGGCGGGAGGATCGCTCAAGGTCAGGAGTTTGAAACCAGCCTGAGCAAGAGTGAGACCCCGTCTCTACTATAAATAGAAAGAAAGAAATTAATTGGCCAACTA
>CAUYRT010082526.1:0-52653 GCA_963574885.1 Lepilemur ruficaudatus | reverse complement strand
CCTGGGCTCAAGCAATCCTTCTGCCTCAGCCTCCCAAGTAGCTGGGACTACAGGCATGCACCACCATGCCTGGCTAATTTTTTCTATATATTTTTAGTTGGCCAATTAATTTCTTTCTATTTTTAGTAGAGACAGGGTCTCACTCTTGCTCAGGCTGGTTTCAAACTCCTGACCTTGAGTGATCCACCTGCCTTGGCCTCCCAGAGTGCTAGGATTATCTCAGCCTTCTAATAATATAATTCCATTTTGAAATTGATAGTGTCATTCTAGTTATTATTTCTTTGAAAGTCATCTGTATTTTTGCCACTTTTATTTATTTTTATTGTGGCAAATATACATATATGTATATAAAACACATGAACTTTACCATCTTAACTATTTTTAATTTAATTGTCAGCAAACTGACGATTAAATACCTTCACATTGTTGTGTAACTATTACCACCATCCATCTCCAGAACTTTTTCATCATTCCAAGTGAAAATTTTATACCCATTAAATAATAACTTCCCATTACTCCTCCCCCTAGACTCTGGTAAGCACTATTCTACTTTCTACTTTATGAATTTGACTATTTTAACTACTTCTTGAAAGTGGAATGATACAATATTTATCCTTTCATGTCTGGCCTATTTCACTTAGCATGATGTTTTTAAGGTTCATCCATGTTGATGAATCAGCATGTATCAGAATTTCCTTCCTGTTAAAAAGTACATCACATCATATTCCATTAAATGTATATACCACATTTTGTTTGTCTACTCACCTTTTGTTGGACATTTGGGTTGTTTCCACATTTTGGCTATTGTGAATATACCCATATGAACATGGGTGTACAAATATCTATTTGGGTCCCTGTTTTAAAAACCCAAAGCTGTAGATTACCAGTCCAGGGCTCTGGTTTTGAGTTCTCAATTCACTCATAGGCGCATGGGGATTTTTCTTATTTTCTTGTGTGCTCTGCTATGCACTTATAAAGCTGTGGTCCCCAACCCCTGGGCTGTGGACCCGTACTGATCCGTGGCCTGTTAGCACAGCAGGAGGTGAGCGGTGGGTGAGCCAGTAAAGCTTCATCTGTACTCATAGCCAGCCACTCCCCACTGCTTGCATCATTGCCTGAGTTGCACCCTCTGGCAGATCAGCAGCAGCATTAGATTCTGCATCATGGTGAGTTGTATAATTATTTCATTATATATTACAATGTAATAATACTAGATATAAAGTGCACAACAAATGCAGTGTGCTTGAATCACCCGAAACCATCCCCACCCGTTCCCCTTCCCTCTGCCCTGTGGAAAAATGGTCATCCATGAAACCAGTCCCTGGTGCCAAAAAGGTTGGGGACTGCTGCTTTAAAGGATATTTGTTTTATTTTTATCCAGCATTTCGCCATATTCTGTGGTAAAATAGCGTTTAGTTTATATTGTCTAAGGATTGGTAAGAACAAAAGTACTCCCTGATCTAAATTAGGACATTTCCATATGCGAACTAGTGCTAGTTGTTGTCAAGGAGGTAGCAATGCCTTTTAAAATCCTGAGATTAAAGAACTTTTCTTCAATCACAGTATCTTCTTCTTTGGATACCAGCTAGTTGCCACAGGGGAGAAAGAGGGTTGAAATTCAATTTAAGTCATGTTGCTAGTACTACTACAGCTTTGACTGGCCCAAGAAAAAATGGATTGACAGTATCTAAAGTTTTTACAACTTATTAAAAAACTTAGGTAATACAACCCATATAAAGTATATTGATGCTTTATTATTTTCTTTATCTACCTCCACCACAAAAGTTTAGTAATTCAGGATAGTGTAAGATGGGAAAAGCCTCAGTAATTTTTTTTAGGGTTTTTATTTGTTAGTATATATGTTATGAGCTGGTGAAGAACATACAGCAAATGTTGAAAGAGTATAGAGTTCACTGTTTCCCAAAGTACCTTTAGAACTGAAGATACTGAAAATATATAGCCATTTATCCTTGGGCCTTATTGGACGTAGAATGCAATGAGGTTTTAATAATAGTAAAAAGAAGCTTTTGGGAATGAGCTAGCAGATGGTGAAATATACTTGACCCTTGAACAATGTGTGAGTTAGAGATGCTGATGTCCCACGCAGTAGAAAATCCAAGTATAATGTTTGATTCCCGCAAAACTTAATTATTTATAGCTTACTAATGACTGGAAGCCTTACTGATAACATGTTTTTATGTAGTATGTATTATATGCTATATTCTTACAATTAAGTACGCTAGAGAAAAGGAAATATTATTAAGAAAATAACAGAGAAAATATATTTACTATTCATTAAGTGGAAGTAGATATCACATGAGATGATAATTCTACCACTTTGTTTCTATTAAAACTATTTTAAATCTTTTACTTTGTACAGCATGATATCATTTGGCCTTCAGTGGCTTAATTGTACTGCCTGCCTCTCTGTTTTTCTCATTAACTTAGAAAAGTGAGAGAAACTGTTGTTTATCAACAACTTCCTATGTTGATAAACGCAAATATCCTGACAGTACTCTGTTAGAAAGTATTCTTTCAGATTATCCAAATTTTCAAAGGTTATCGGCACAAAATTTAAAACTTCTTATCAAGAACTCCTAAATTCTTGAATATGTAACCACAGACCTGGGTAGTGATCCCTATTTAGAACGCTGAACTGGACTACTAAGATTTTTCCATGATTCTGTGACTAGGAAGCTGTTCCTGTAAGTAATGATGTTAAGCATATTCACACACTTCAGAGTGTCTCACTGTCTTAAACTAGGAAAAAGCATGAAGTTAAACCAAGTCGGTGTACTTTTTTTAAACAGGGAAACTAAAATCAGTCATACTGTCTAATTGCTTAATGCTTTTGCCTCCTAAGAGACATTTGGCCATGTTTGGAGACATTTTTGGTTGTCATCAACTGATGAGGGGACAACAGTACTAGGGCAGTGCTACTGGCATCAGTGAGTAGACACTGGGATGCTTCTAAACATACTTTAATACAGGACAGCCCCCTCACAACAAAGAATTATCCAGGCTGAAACGTCACTAGTGCCAAAGTTAAGAAACCGTACTATAGGACGAAGTAACTAACCTCGTTAGTTTTAGAGATAAAAAGAACAATATCATCATATTCATAGAAGTTTTATTATTTGAAGTACAAAATGCCCTGCAGGTTGCTCTATAAAATGGATTAGAACTGTTTAAAATCAAGTATTTGTGAAATAAACACTAACTTATAGAAATTTTTTTTTCTAATGAGTCTTAGAACAAAAGAATGGAAGTATGGTGCTACTCAAGTTTCCCGGAGTACACGCTATGAATTTAAAGCAAATATAGTTTCTATATCTTAGTGGCAGAAGCTGTTACCTAAGAAAATTAACTTTATTTGATATCTCTTACAGCATCTCTGACTTTTGGTAGAAATCCTTCTGTTCCACAATTGAATTTGAAAGATAAGCCTTTCCAGTTGTGGTTCAAGATCATATCTAAGTGATGCCTGAAACATGAAAATCTACCTCCCTATCCTATATGAGAAATTGAGTGAGAAAAGCATTGTATTTTAAATGCTGGTTTACTCTTTTTTATGATTATGTATTCTGTTTGGGTTTTTTTTTTTTTCATTTGGTTTACTTTTATGGAAAAATTTCAAAAATACAAAGTAAAAAAACACAAAAAGTTGAAGAGAATAGTATAATTAACCCAAGAACCCTGATGTACCCATTAGCCAGCTTCATACAAACATTTTGCCAATCTTATTTTATCTTTTCCCTTCCCCCATGATCTCCCCCTCCAGAATTATTTTAAAGCAAGTTGCAGATGTCATATTATTCCATCCATAAATACTATGTAACTGTTTTTAAATGAAGGTAGACAAGGTATCGTCTTGCGGGTAGCCTGTTGGGGGGTGGAATCATAGGAAATCTTTGTAATGGAGGCTTATTAGAAATAAGGAGATAATCTGATGCTTTCCATGTAGAAGGAGTCCTGTTCAGTATTTTTTGAATTGAAACAGTATTTATTAAATCATCATATAAATGATTGTGTGAAGTAAAATTATATTTTTAATGTTCTACAAAGGTAATTTACTCATTTTTAAAAATAGTTTTTATGCCATCTTTAATTTTAGAACTGGCTTTAATCACAACCTGGCCCCCACTGCTGCTGTTCTCTTTCCTCCTGGCATTTTGCTGATCCCATGTTTTTTCTTTTGGCCTTTTTCCCAAGTATACACTCAGGATGCTTGGCTCTCAAAAATCTGTTACTGCTTTTGTTCCTCTCCTTAAATATTTGGAATTTTAAAAATTCTTAAAGCTAATGAAATGAGTTTTAAGCAAGGGAGTAACCTGAAAAGACTTGTATTTTAGAAAGGTAATTTTGGTTATCATGTGGAGGATAGATAGGAGGCAGGGAGAACAGGGCTGTATAGTCCAGACTTGGAGATATAGAAACAGATGGATTTAACAGCTATTTAAGAGCCAGAACCTACAGTCATTGGTGATTGAATGAAGGCAGGAAGAAGGGAGAAAGGAGGTAAGAATGATGTCCACCTTCATAGTTTTGACAACTAAATGATAGTACCATTTTTTAACATACTCTCTTACATGGTCACTTAACACTTCACCTCTGATACCAGACATGTGGGTTTTTTCCCCCACACATGAGTGCCCTATACTTTAACTCAATTTTGATGCTATCTACGTGATAGCATCTACCTGGGATCTGATAGCGTCAGTCCCACAAGGCTGCCTCCCACTTCAGACGCTAGTTGCAAATGGTAGGTTATCACTGGTACTTCTGACCGACAGGCTATAAACCAGGGGTTCCTAAGACCTCCTCCTCAGGTTCAATTAATTTGCTAGAGCAGCTCACAGAACTCACAGAAACACTTTATATTGACCCATTTATTGTAAAGGATATTACAGAGGATACAGATGAGCAGCCAGATGGAAGAGATGCATAGGACAAGGTCTGTAAGAAGGGGTACTGAACTTTCATGCTCTCACAGAGTGTGCCACCCTCCAGGAACCTCTGTGTGTTTCAGAAGCTCTCTAAATCCTGTCCTTTTTGGTTTTTATGGAGGCTTCATAGACGAAATTGATTAAATCACTGGCCATTGGTGATCATCTTAACCTTCAGTCCCTTTCCTCTCCCCAGAGGTTGGAGGGATGGGGCTGAATCATACCGTGGTCTTTCTGGTGATCATCCCCTATCCTGAAGCTATTTAGGGGCTGCCAGCGACCAGTTATCTCATTAGCATATGTGACACTCATCACTCCAAGAGTTTTCGGAGCTGTGTGCTAGGAACCAGAGTCAGAAACCACATATATATTTCTTACTATAGCACAATATCACATTGAAAGAAGGAATATAAGTGACAGAGCATGTATATGAGAAAAATATTCTTCTACGTGCTTTCCCAATTTGGTGAGGTGCATGGCGGAAGAAAGTGCTCTCTATTCTTGATGTGATGTAGTGAAACAAAAATTGTTTTACTTTGAGGAGTACTATTTCATTCATGCTTTTAACCTACTTTACAAGAAGAAAATCAGTTGGGCCTATTTGAACTCCTAGTTCTTTATGGCATGCAAGTTTTATGTAGTCAATATCTAGACCAGGATTTGTTACTTGGCACATGCCAGATGTGGTAGATAAGATGCTTTAAGAGAAAAAGCAGTCAAAGTTGTAAGGTAGTTCTCCAGTCCCTTATCCATTCTCTACCTAGTTGTCTTTTATAATTTAGAGATATTTGATTTACTTTGCTGATAGAAGCCCAAGTCTTGAGGGAAAACAATCCCAGATTTTCCTTATTCCATGCACTTCTAAGTTCACTTTCTTAGAATACTGTTCCACCATGCATGTGTTCATGCATTGTGAGGGGTTAGGTTAGAATAGGTATTAAGAAACTCTTAAAAAAAAAAAGAAAGAAACTCTTACAAATGATATTATTAAGGTTTCATTAATTCCCTGGTTAAATCAGATTTTCTTTATGAAAGTTAAAGACAATAAGGAAATGGCATCCATTGGAAAATATTTAGAAAAATAACTTCTGAATAGAAGTAATTTGCTTTTCCCTAGGTCTGTTCTTTTGTCTCCCCACCTCCATTACTTTTACTATTTCTTAAAAACAACAATAGAAATACAACTATCACAAAACCTTGAAGTAAGAGCTTCTAGCTACCATTGACTATCAGCCCCTAATGACTCTTGGTATTTTATACTTTTTTCCTTCTTGGCACCATGACAAATTGTAAAGGCTGTGAGAGATAGTAGATAGTGTATGGTAGGTAGTGTATCTTAAGTCTGTTACTACTTTTATTACCAGATAACTTTTTAGAATTCTGTAGCTTGGTCTGCCCCTGGATCTTAGGATTAGATTTCAAATATGATTTAAACAAATATGTGTTACTGAAACTGCAAGGGGGTTTTAGTCTAGGTCCAGTTGCTTGTCACACAAAAGTCCAATTATTGAGACAATGAGGATTGCCAAGGAAGAAAGGAATTTTTTAATGTGAAAGACATCTTGTTGGGAGAACAGGAAAAGCTGCCTCAAACCCATCTCCTGACAAATGGAGATCATGGCTTTTAAAGGATGGGCTATGTACATTGGGGGCAGGTTGTGTGGGATGGTGAATCTTGGCAGTCAGGAGGGCTTCCCAGGGGCCTTCAGAATCTCCTTTGTCTTGCAGAAAATCTGCCATTTTGGGGAAACAATGGAAAAGGTAAAGTAATTAGTTAAGGGAGAAGATTACAAAAAAACATACAGGGGTCATTGAAATTTTTTCATGAAGCCAGTTACATATGGATGCTTCAAATTTGAGATGGTGGATTAAACACACAGATTTACCTTCACTCCTTTCCAAAACCCCACTAAAATGATGAAGAGATTTTTAAAAATAGTGTAAATCTGTAAGGGGAACAAAAAGACAAAGGAAGGGGGAGGAAAATGTAAGGGAAAGGAAATTTTAGATTTAGGAATCTGAAAAGAAGAAGTACGTCTCTAACAAAGCCAGATCCTAAGTCAGCAATGATGTAAACTGAGAGCCTGCCTTTTCCTGTAATACTTCCCCCCATTCCTCTGATGGGGTTGAGCTAACAATAGCAGAAATTAGTTAAAAGATTCTTTAAAAATCTCCTTACATGGCAGTTAGTCCCCCATATTCCCTTTCTTCATCTCAGAAAAGAACTGAAAACTTAGTCCCTAAAAAGAATGAAACGGAAGTTTTCTGGAATGAGGGACCCCAGACATTGTGAGGGTAGGGTTATAATAGTGAAAGAATAAGATTAAATGGAAATTCACATGATAAATATTGATATTTCTAGCCTTCTTTCCCCACTTACCTCCAAGAACACTTGTAGATAAGCTTTTACCCTCAGAGCAGATTGGTTATTCTTCTCTGGAGAACCTAATTGTAAAAAAAAGATCTAAAGATATTGATCATTGGGGTTTTCCCAGAGAAATAATCTAGCCAGATCACTCTACTTGAAGACCATCTGCATAAAGCTTCCAATAAGCTTTTTAGCCACCTACACCCCTCTACTCTAAATATGAGCAGTTAGCCAAAGATCACTGGAACATCTTTAATATGAATAATAGAATGAAAACAAATAGAAAACAGCAACTTAAAAGAAACAGCTTATTCAGGAAGAAGGAAAACTTTAAAAAACTATCCCTGTTACTCTTCAAAGACAAAAAGAAATTAATGCATCCTAAAACCAGTATAGGATGCTCTAAAGAAGAGGAACATTCAGAAAACCAGAAAGAGATCTTAAAAATTAAAAACATGATGACACCTGCACTTGAATGTTTATAGCAGCACAATTCATAATTGCAAAGATGTGGAAACAACTCAAGTGCCCATCAATACATGAGTGGATTAATAAAATGTGGTATATATACACCATGAAGTACTATTCAACTATAAGAAACAACAGTGATATAGCACCTCTTGCATTTTCCTGGATAGAGCTGGAACGCATTCTACTAAGTGAAGTATCCCAAGAATGGAAAAATAAGCACCACCTGTATTCACCAGTAAATTGGTATTAACTCATCAACACCTAAGTGGACATATAGGAATAACATTTATCGGGCATCAAGCAGATGGGTGGGGGGAGGAGGGGATGGGAATATACATACATTATGAGTGTGATGCACCATCTGGTGGATGGACACACTTGAAGCTCTGACTCCAGGGGGGAAAGGGGAGGAAGGCAATATATGTAACCTAAACATTTGTACCCCCATAATATGCTGAAATAAAAAAAAAAAATCATGATGACAAATAAAGTACTCCATAGGAATTTTTATATGACTAAGAACATAAAACTAAAAGAAAGAGGTAAAAGTTAGGAGAGAAAAATTAGAAAATTAGAGGATGATTAGAACACGTTCAATAACTGAAAGAGGTTTAAGTAATAGGAGTCCCAAAAAGAGAAAACAGAAAAAATGGAGAATGGTCAAAGAAACAATTCAAGAAAACTTCCCATAACTGAAAGACAAGTTTCTAAACTGAAATGGTCCACCGATTGCCAAGCACAACGAGACCCAGATCAAGGACATCTTTGTTAAATTTCATAACGATGATAAAAAGAAAATCATATATACAACTCAAGAGAAAAAACAAGTTTCATACAAAGGATCAGAAATCAGAGCTTCAAGCTTCTCAACAGTGGAAGCTAGTAAGCTATGAAGAAATAACCTCTATATTTTGAAGGAACACTTTTTTATTGAGGATTCTGTGCCTAGCCAAACTTTGAGGTAAAGGTTAGGGAGACTAAAGACATAAATGTACATCATGAAGTGAGAGTTATTCATCAGGCATAGAGTGTGACCAGTCCAGATTAGAGTGATTCAGAAAGCTTTAGGAGAGATTTCTTCAAGAAGAAAGATTGGTACAGTACCTAATATGTTTGGGTGTATTGAAGAGATTTATGTAAGTGGAAGAGAATTTGGGACAGAATTGATTGTTGACTGATTGATTTAGATCGAGTCTTGCTCTGTCACTTAGGCCGGAATATAGTGGCGCAATCATAGCTCACTGCAGCCTTTAACTCCTGGGCTCAAGTGATATTCCTGCCTCAGTCTCCAGATAGCTGAGATTACATGAGCACACCACTACATCTGGCTAGTTTTTCTGTTTTTTGTAGAGACAGGGTCCCCCTATGTTGCCCAGGCTGGTCTCGAACTCCTTGCCTCAAGCAATCCTCCAGCCTCAGCCTCCTAAAGTACTGAGATTACATGTGTGAGCCATTGCACCCAACTCAGAATTGATGATTTAAATACACAGAAGACTAAGCCAAAAAAAAAAAAAAAGATAGGGAAACTAAATTGTGTAGAGAACAAAAAGTAATCATAGTGTACTATGTGGATGAGCTATAATAGCATTTCCATAGTCAACATGATGAAAACAAAATTACAACATAACTATTTAGAGAGGACAGGCTGAGTGGAATCAGTGAGGATGTGTACATGAAAAAGAGAGCTCTCCTTTTATTTCCCATAGTAGAAAGTCAGTTGATAATGCATGAAGTTGTAAAGTCAAGAAGTGTATTGTAAGTGTGTTATTTGGAGATATGAAAGAAAATACCAAAAGTATCAGTTCAGAATGATTACCTGGGGGGATTAGTAAGAGGTGAAGTGGGGGTTAGGGGTAGGGATGGTAGTCATGGATTGCTGGTTTTTACAACAAGTTTGCAGATCACATAAAGTTTCAAAGTATGTGGATGTATAATGAATGAAAAATAAAAATTAAAGAGAATAAATAAATTTGTATATAAACATCTATAATAATACAGTGAGGACCATTAACATACCTAGTCACAAATGAATATCGGTTCTACTGTTTCTCTGTGACCAAAATAACTATAGAATTAATAAAAAATACAAAGATTTGTATACTGATAACTGTAAAACATTGAAAGAAAGAAAACCTAAAAAATGGAAAGATATCCCATGTTTGTGGATCAGAAAACTTAACATTATTAAGATGGCAATACTCTAAAATGCTCTACAGATTCAGCACAATTGCTCTCAAAATTCCTGCTTTTTTTTATTTTGCATATATTGATAAGCTGATCCTATAATTCATATGGGAATTCAAAGAACCCAAAGCAGCCAAAGGAATATTAAAAAAGAACAAAGTTGGAGTACTCACACGTAAAATTTACTACAAAGCAACAGTAATGGAAACAGTGTGGAACTTGTGTAAGGATAAACAATGAAACAGAATTGAGAATCTAGAAATAAATACATTGATGGTTAATTGATTTTTGAGGGTAAAAGCTTATCTACAAGTATTCTTGGAGCTAAGTGGGAAAAGAAGGCTTCCTGTATCATGTCACCTGGCCTAGAGTTCCATGGCATCAGCCTAGCTCACAGCAACCTCAAACTCCTGGGCTCAAGCAGTTCTCCTGCCTCAGCCTACCAAGTAGCTGGGATTACAGGTACACGCCATTACACCTGGCTATTTTTTTTCCTATTTTTAGTAGAGGTGGGGTCTTGGTCTTGCTAAGGCTGGTCTTGAACTCCTGAGCTCAAGCAATCCTCCCGCCTCTGCCTCCCAGAATGCTAGGATTACAGGCATGAGCCTCTGGACCCAGCTGGGAAAGGGTTTGAAATGACATTTCTACAAAGGAGATATACAGATGGCCAATTAGCACATGAAATGATGCTCAATATCATTGGTCATTAGGAAAAGGCAAATCAAAACCATAAGATACTACTTCATACCCACTAGGATGTCTATAGTAATAATAAAAGACAGAACATAACAGGTTTTTTTGAGGATGTGGGGAAATTTGAACTCTCATAGATTGCTGGTAGAACTGTAAAATGGTGCAGCCACTTTGGAAAACAGTTTGGCAGTTCCTCAAAACGTTTAACATATATTTTCCATATGCCCACTGATTCGACTTTTAGATATATTTATATAACCAAGAGAAATCAAAGCATATGTCTATGTGAAAACATGTACGTATGTTCATAACAGCATTATCTGTAACAGCCCACAAGTGGAAATAATCCAAATGTCTATCAGCTGATGAATGGATAGATAGAATGTGGTATATTCATACAATGGAATAATATTCAGCCGTAGAAAGGAGTGCAGTACTAACACATGCTCCAACCCAGATGAATCCTGAAAATATTATGAATTTTTAAAATTTCAAAATATTAGGGGGGTACAAATGTTTTTGTTACATGGATACCTTGTATAAAATGCTTAAGTCAGGGCTTTTAGTATGCCCATCACCAGAATAGTGTTCATTGTACCCAATAGGTAAGTTTTTACCCCTCGTTCACAACTTCCCCCCTTCTTGGCTTCCAGTGTTCTTTACATCTCTTTGTGCCCATGTGTGCCTATCATTTAGCTCCCAATTGTCAGAAGTACATGTGGTGTTCGTTTTTCCATTCTTGAGATGCTTCACTTAGGATAATGGTCTTCAGTTCCATCCAAGTTGCTCCAAAAGACATTATTTCATTTCTTTTTATGGCTCGGTGAAACTCCATGATGTGTGTGTGTGTGTACACACACACCACATTTTCTTTATCCACACTTGAATTGATGGGCGCTTAGGTTGATTCCACGTCTTTGCAATTGTGAATTGTGCTGCAATAAACATTCGAGTGTAGGAATCTTTTTGATAAAATTACTTCTTTTCTTTTGGGTAGATACCTAGTAGCAGATTGCTGGATCAAATGGTAAGTCTGTATTTATTAATATTTCTTTGAGGAATCTTCATACTATTTTCCATAGAGGTTGTACTAATTGGTAGTCCCACTAACAGTGTATAAGCATTCTTTTCTCTCTGTATCCGTGCCATCATCTTGTTTTTTGACCTTTTAGTAATGGCCATTCTGACAGAGATAAGGTGGTATCTCATTGTGGTTTTAATTTGCATTTCCCTGATGATTAGTAATGTTGATCATTTTTATGAATATTTTGAATAAATGAAAGAAGCCAGTCTCAAAAGACCACATATTATTTGATTCCATTTGAATGAAATCTCTAGAATAGGCAGATTCATAGAGATTGAAAGTAGATTAGTGATTGCCAAGGGCTGGAGAAAGAGGAATGGGGAGTGACTACTAAAGGGTAACGGCTTTCTTTTTGGAGTGATGAAAATGTTATGGAATTTGATAGTGTTGATGATTGTGTAACTATGAATATACTAAAAACAATTGTATACTTTAAAGGGTAAATTTTGTGGTATGTCAATTATATCAAAAGCATTTAAAAAAAATAGCTGTGGAAGAAGGAAATGAAAAATTAAGCCTGCCAGTTCTTTTAAAGTAATGTAATGTTATGAAATATTGCTTAGCTAGAGTGTGTGTGTGTGTGTGTGTGTGTGTGTGTGTGTGTGTGTGTGTTTTGGATGAATTGGGAAGAGAGAAGGAAAGATACTTTGGCATAATTTGTTAAAACAAATTTACCATAATTCCTTACCTTAGCAGGAACATCAGGCTACTTGATTTAGATGAAACTACAAAGAACTTCTCTCCTGCTCTCTCCCGCTACCCCAACCTTCCCATCATGTGGAAAGGTCTAGCAAGAAAAGATTTGGAGGAGTGATGTCTGGGTTTTATCACGTCAGCTGCATCTCTGGTTTTCTCCAATGTTAATATCTTCCTCATACTCACAGGCTTAATATGAGAGTCAAATGAAGTTTTAGATGAGAAAGGACTCTTCATGAATTAAAATCGTTCTACAAATGTAACATAAGACAAATATAATGAAACAGAATGGTGTTTTAATTTGGGGACATTATGATGCCTATTTAATTGGTCTGACTGACATGTAAAGACAGTAATTCAATTAATATTTATTTTGGAGTATTTTTTGCCATCTTAATATAATTTTAAGAATTGGAGCACTGAAGTGGAGAAAAGAAGGATGGTACTATGGAGGAAATTTAGATAGGGAAATATTTGGTGTAGAATCTGGTATCTTGTTATTGGTAATCAGGAAAAATGTGATGAATTGAATTTGGCAGGCAGGGAGTTTGGGAATAAGAAACCGTTGAGGCTGAGGCTACTTGGAGCCAGTAGGGACCTCTTTATTCAGATGTATAAACTAATCATACTCTTAACTTGGGCTGTAAGCTGTCAGAATTTTTCCCCATGGCTTACTTTGCCTCTAACACTTTATTTTCTGATACAGCTTCCTTAGTATCTTATATTTATTAATTTTAATGAATCTTTGTAGAGTTAAAGCCAACTCTTAAGTACTAATTAGCTTATAGGTGGTGAGGATTTCCCAAAGCAAAAAACACATGAAGTATACATTGTGTGAGGCATCATTCATTTATTCTACTTTTGGTTAGAACAAGCCTTTAGGGGTTTGGGTGTTTATGGTTGTTTTCAGAAGTAGGTGGTCATGTGGTATACATAAACAGATGTTTTGTTTTCCAGAAAATCAATTGAGATTTAAACATGAGAGCTTAACCTGAGCTAATTCCTGGGTGAAGAATGAGAATGACAAGTAGCTTAGTTCCCAAATAGTCTTCAGAAAAATAGGAACTTGCTTTATGTCAGTTCCTTTTGATATGGGTCTTTGCACCTTGGCCAAAGGGATAATGATCCTGGAATCCATTTTAGTGACAGAATCTCTGTGGAAGATCCAAGTAATCAATCAGTTGTATTATAACAGAACAAAGACACTGTGATTTCTGGCCATGCCTAAGCTACAAAAAGGAGAAACTCCTTTTCATTCTTATCAGGTATGTGGGGGATCACTTTCATGAGAAAAACCAGTTAGTGCTGCCAGGACACTGCAGACTCCTGTGTATAGTCCCTGGTTCATGATGCTCTGTACTATGTCCCAGAACCCTCCTTCACCATTGCTCATTCCTGAAAAAATACCCTGACCTCACATTCAGGTAGGAGGAACACAATTGACAGTATAAAGGAATGCCATGTCCCTCCCCAGTCTGCCCCAAAACTCCATTGTTAATGCTTGTAGAGATATAGTCGTACCTAAACTTATTCATTTCCTCTTGAGTGCCTAGGACATTCTTATCCTTACACTGTGTGTACTCCTTCACTCTGTGCTCTTCCAAATGCTCTCTTGTTCTTTTCCATTTTTCTAAATCCTACCTAATTTTTAAAGTCAAACTAAATTTTTACCTCTTCTGTGGAACTCATTTTAACTTTTGTTTTCCTATTTAACTTTACAAAGATGTGTGTCTAGTTTCTCTTGCTAATTTGTAAGTTCCTTGCATGTAGGGCCCATGTATTATTTGTATCTTGGCTGGCAAGGCCAGAAGCGGCCTGTTACTGTGGCTGTAATGGAGATGTCTATGAACCAACATCCTGCAGAAGAATCCAAGGAATTTAGTAATATTTGTGTCTGGTGATGTCTTTCACTGAACTTAAGGCAAACCTAAGCAATTTGAAGACTGTAGTTCTGTAGGAAAGTGTGAAGGGAGTTCCCAGCCATAAAAAAAGGAAATAATAACTCAGTAAGTTTGAAGTTTTTGCTGAATGCACTTTAAGCATAATCAATATTCACCCTAAGTACCTCACTGAATAGTTTGAATGAAACCACTCTGTTGCACGTGCTCCACCTTGGCTAGGGAATATCAATGTATAGACTGTTTTCAAATTGGATTTTATTACCTGCCATAGGTATACCATCTGGGTATGTTCTTTGTAGAACTTCCAGATATTGAAAGAGTAAATTATGTTTTTAAATTCTTTCCCACCCCTCTAGTCCCACCACCTTCATGTCCAAAATAAGTGTGGTGCTATTCATTTTAGAATATTATTCAGGACAAAAGGTATAGTAAAAACAAACTAATAGCTCTTTGAAGGAATGTGTTTTAGACTCAGATATGGAACTGCCACATGCTGCTAGTTTGAGTCTGTCTGACATCTGGGAGGTTTTGCATTTACTGTGTGAATTCTCTCTTCCTAGGAGAGCTTGCTTAGTGGTACAGTGTTGGGGTCTCTAGCTCATTTTCTTCTGAGGGAAAAACATGTCAAGTTAAACCTTCCAGGTTAGAGGATTTGGGGAGGGGAGTAGATGTTGCATCCAAGTGTTAGTGTAGAGCAAATACAGTTTATTTTCTCAAAGGAAGGGAGAGAGCAGAGATCATGCCAAGAAAAATACATAGGGTGGGGTGGAGTGGGGAAAGAAAATGGGACAAGTCCTTAAAATCGAATCCATGTGGGAATGATCTTCCCCATGATTAGCTCCAAATGTTGGGGTGGGAGGGATGTTGCTTGTTTTTCTCTTCTTTTTAAAAAATTATTTTGTCCTCGACTCTTTAGTTTCAAAAGCAGGTAAAGGAAAAGCTTATTGGGAAGTCTAGAGCCATAGGCATTGTAGACATTACCAGCCCCCAAAAGTCAATATCCAATTACTGAATCTTTTTGGCTCTTGAACGTAATTAACCCTGCTGTTTGATTCAAGGGAAGCCAGGGGAAGACCAGGCACAGCTGGATAGCATATCTCCTTGCTTAACCCTTTATGTTTTGCTGCAAAATTGAATAGCCTATTTACCTGTATCTATTAGAGCCCAGCATTTTCCAAAAGATTTCCTTCTACTCCCTCTTGAGAACCAATGTAGAGTATGCCTAATTCAGAGAGAGAGAAAGAGATTACTTTGAATTTGACTAAAAGGGAAGTACAAAGGCTCTTGGTGATTTTGCTTTTGTTTTTTTAGATTCTATAAAATTAATGTTGTCACATTTGGAAAATGTTGCTCTGTTTCCTTAATAGATCTCTTGGAAGCATGGCTCTTATACAGATAGTAATTGTGGTTTTTAAATCTAATATAAATGTGATTTATTTTTTACTTCAAATCAAGCCACATATATCTATACATAATTTTCCTGAACATTTTATCAAAGGCAAGTACAATTTTGAATTTGCTACATTTAGTAGTAAGAGAGGTTAAAGGGTAGATTTAGGTAAACTTGCTTGCCTACTGGCGTATCGGCAACTGCAGAGTAGTTGTCTGCAGGGATTGGATCTCTGGATGTCCTTGTCTGTCAGGAAAAGCCTTGTGTATATCCAATAGCTCTCATAAATGTTAATGTGGCATGGTGTAGGGAGGAAAGGGAGCAAGCTCATGATTTTCAGTGCAGGATGCTGGGGAAAGCCTCTCCCTAGGTATGCGTGGGCGTGTGGGTGAGGGCTGGCTGTGCACTCTGTCGCTCTGGCTGAAGTATGCTTCAGAGGAGCTTTGCCTTTTCAGGCTTGGGTGTGGGGAATCCCTCCTACCCAGAGAATTTTGGGAAATTCCTAAATGTTAATGTGTTTTCAGCTCTAAAATGATAATGCCCTTGTTGAAGTGAGGAGCAAAAAGCACATAGGCAATGATTTTAAAACATTAATCAACCAATTCCTAGCATGTGTGTCTTTTACTCGATAGAGCTGTTTAAGCAAAATTTTGCTGTTGTCAATGGTGTTGGGATTCCACATAGTACAGGGGTTGCTCTTCTCCTTTACCCAGGGCTTCTCCTGCCTCTAGATATTTAGGATGCAGATGCAGTTTCTTGATCCAGCAGGAGACTCTACCTGATTTCCACATGTATTACACAGTCAGCAAAGCAAATGGTAGTGGTGTTTGCTCCAAAAAACCTAGCGGTGCTACTGCCAGCAGTTTTCTAATAACCTTGGTGTCTCTGCAGCAAGGTTAGTGGTTATGTTTCCTGAAGCTACATCTTACTTTCTTCTCTCTCTCTGCCTCTATCTGTCTCCCCATCTCCCCTTCTTCCCTCTTGCTGCCTTCTATTGCTTAGATTAAGAAACTTGCCTATGGTATGCAGAGAGACTAGTCAGACATGCCTCTTTAAAACACATTTTAGATTTTTTTAAATGTGCATAATAGAAGTATATCCCAATGTTCAGAAATATCCTGTGATTGTCACAGTTAGTGGCAGATTAAGGAAACAGAATATAAAATAGCCAAATATATTCTAGGAAGTTATGCTTGTTGAGTAGGCATTTATCTGAAAGATTGAAATGAGCTTCTTTTGTGTGTTGGCATATAATACAGAATTACAAGTTTATTCACTTTTAGTATTCATGTAAAATTCTGCTACTGGCTCATTTCATGGAAATAAAAGTTTACTTTATCTCTGACTTGTATCTGTAGTAAGACCCTTAATAGAGTAGCAACATTCATATTGGTTTTATTTTTAAGAAAAACATTATCATATATATATAGCCACTTAATTTAGTGTCAGTTGTCAATGTAATAGTAAAAATGAAGAGAATCCTTTTAGAAAGGAGATTTTTTTATGTTATAGAAATCAAAGGAGTGTTGTTCAGCAATTCTTAATTAATAGATGTTTACAGAATGTGTGCTATGGGAATGTATTGAGCATTTTAGAAATTTAAAGAATAATAACACATCCTTTCCTATGAGATGTTTGAGGAGGTGAAAGTTGTCCGTGGAACAGTAAGTGTGAACAAGACTGCATGAAGTAAGTTATTATGCTGTGCAGTAGTAAAATTTCAGGAGTAGGATGATATAATGGACTGATTTGCCACAGAGATCATTTCATCAGATATAAGATTGGTGTTCAGCGATGTCACCCAGTTTAGTTGATGTAGTTCTGTCTACCTATTTGTGAAATTCTGGTTAGTTTTTGTTTTCTTAAATATGGTTCTATCCTGTCTTATTTGGTATTTGAACACATCAACATAGAGTGAAAAGTCACTGTTTTTGTTGCCTAGAAATGAGTCACATAGTAGAAAGAGATGAGTTTAGAATCAGATATGTGTGATTTCAAATGCTGGCTGTGCTGATTCTTAGCTCTGCCCTCTCTGAGCTCATTTTTCTCATTAGAAGAACTGGGATAATAGTTACTAATTCACAGATTTGTTGGGATTAAATTATTTTGAAGCACAAAAATATTGTTTCCCAGTTTTCTCACTAAATTCAATCCTCTAGGAAACATGCCCTCATTGGTAGAATATATGAGTTTGAAGTTTTAGGTGTTTCCCACAGCACCTGTTCTTGTGCAAATCACCAAATATGTGCTTTCCTACTCTGTTATAAATCTTTACATCCCAAATGTCAAGTAGCAAAATAGCAAAAATATATATGGGGAGGTAGGGATTTTTCAAGGACTGTATTTTAATCTCAAACTTAAAAGGATAAACTTCTATCAGTTTAATAATGTACTATAAAATTATTTTCATATTAAGCTAAACAAAGCATAATTTGAAAGACAAATCTGCTGCCTTTGTACCTTATAACATGTCCTTCTGAATCCAGTTAAGGGTTTACATCTAAAAAGCCTTCTAGGGCCACTCCAGCCCACAAAATCTTTCCTCATTGAAAATGTGATTTCTTTTGCTTATATAAATTTCACAGGGTTTACCTCTTATTGGCACTTAAGCATTGTTATAAAACAACGTGTTTCCATTTTTATGGTTGTATCATGCCTTGCTAATTATTATTGTAACCTCTTAGTTATCATGGACCTTGTCTTAGAATTCTTTATTTTCCTGACAATACCTCACTTGTGTTCTGTGCATAATAGGTGCTGAGTTTATACCAGTACTTGAGGAAAGTGATTGTCAGGAAACAAGAACAAATTCTATTCTGTATTCCAGTCTGTGGGGGGTGTTCTGGCTTATTTATTCAATAGATATCTAGTCCTTACCCAAACAAACAGTTGTTGACTTTGAGTATATGACTCAAGTTGGTTAAACAACTCAATGATTGCTTACCAGGGTAGCAGTGAAATGATGGGATTGTAGTGAAAACACATAGGTAGGATGGTATAAATGGTTGTATGCAAAAACTAGTGATGGCTGGGCGCGGTGGTTCACGCCTGTAATCCTAGCACTCTGGGAGGCTGAGGCGGGAGGATTGCCTGAGCTCAGGAGTTCGAGACCAGCCTGAGCAAGAGCGAGACCCCGTCTCTACTATAAATAGAAAGAAATTAGCCAAACAACTAAAAATAGAAAAAATTAGACAGGCACGGTGGCACGTGCCTGTAGTCCCAGCTACTTGGGAGGCTGAGGCAGGAGGATCGCTTGAGCCCAGGAGTTTGAGGTTACTGTGATCGAGGCTGATGCCATGGCACTCTAGACCCGGCAAGAGAGTGAGACTCTGTCTAAAAAAAAAAATAATGATGAGTAAATTTCATCTAGTGCCTTCTGTTTGGAAATTTGATACCATATCCATAATCCTAAGAGATGGGTTTAGAAGAATGTCTTTTAAAAATCATTTTTTGTATTTTGCATTGTCACCTAGAAGCACATCATGAGTAGTTGACTCATGACAGAGTACTTGCTTGCTAGTCTATAACCTCTCCTGTTTTAAGAGATACTGCAGTGGACCAGGTGGTTTGTTGGAATAAACCTCACATTTTCTAAGTAAGGACTAAAGAGAGTAAGGGCTGGATATGTCTGAATCCCTTCCTCTGACAACAGTCTAGAATGGAGTGTGATGTCTTGGAGCCAGTTTTTCAGTTTTCTTGAATCTCTTATGTCTTGTTATCTTTTTCCCTAAGTGAAAAAATAAGACTATATTTAGATTCCTGTAACTTGATCATTTGTGCTTTCTAAAGTGATTATTATGCCTACTTCTTGAAGCTTGTAAGGAGTAGGTTTGGGGCATTAGATGAGTAAAAAAGAGGACAGGCCTGAGACTTCTCACCATTTTTTTCAGTGACTTGACCAGTTCTGAAAATGGGGTTGAATGGCCAGAGACTTTGGAAACATCTAAGGCTGCAGTCCCCAACCCCATGCCTGTTAGTAACCAGACCACACAGCAGGAGGTGAGCAGCAGCAGGTGAGCCAGTGGAGCTTCATCTGTATTTACAGCCACTCCCCGTCTCTCGCATCACCACATAAATGCTGCCTCCTGTCAGATCAGCTGCAGCATTAGATTCTCATAGGAGCGTGAACCCCACTGTAAACTGTATGTGCAGGGGATCTAGGTTGCATGCTCTTTATGAGAATCTAATGTCTAATGATCTGAGGTGGAGCTGAGGCTATGATGGCAGTGCTGGGAAACAGCTGCAAATACAAATTATCATTAGCAGAGAGGTTTAACTGCACAATAAATGTAACGTGTTCGAATCATCCCCAAACCATCCCTCCCATACCCAGCCCTGGTCCGTAGAAAAATTGTCTTCCATGAAACTGGTCCCTGATGCCAAAAAGGTTGGGGACTGCTGATCTAAGGTACTTAAGAATATAATCTTAGCACAAGAGATAGTAAGATGCTTTAGATCTAAATTATATAATTCAAGTTTTCTTGTTGCCAGCATGTCTACCAGTTAATATCTAAAAGAGTCAATGGCTTGAATTTGAGTGGTTGCCATTATGTATTAGCTATAATACAGCATTCCCAAAATGTTGTTTCTGTGGTATGTTTAGATACATTAATGTTAGCTTCAAGTCAAGCAAGTACAGGAATTTATAAGAATTTATAATACTAACTTTATATCATTTTATAGTGTAATAATCATCTTGTTTTGAGCTCTAACTTTGTTTTATGGAGGAACTGCTCTATTTTCATACTATATCCAGATTAAATAAGATTAAACCGTATTTGACACACAGGATTTGCTCTTCTGCTCACCTCAGATATAAGATTGTGAAGTTTATCTCCAGGATTCCTAATTTACTTCTAATTCCATTAATCCCTGTTAAGAAAAATCCCTCATTTTTTTTCATCAAATTTCTCTAACATGTAAGATTGGTGAAGTTTATCTCCAGGATTCCTAGTGTACCTTTTCATTACCATTAAGCCCTGTTAAGACTTCTTCCCTCATTGTTCTCCCAAGAGAATTTTGCACCCAAGAAAAAGACTATCAGTATCTTAATCTTTGTAACTTTCTTGGGATTCTGAAATTAGATTCATATTTGCAGTCATGGCACAAAAGTAGTTATCCTCTTTTAAAGACATTTGAAACCACCAAGCCACTTAAATCACACATACAATATAGAGCACTGGAAAAGAAATGTGAAACCCACTTAGCATAATTAGAGATCTTCACAAGGATGTTAGTTCCTCTTATTACTACATAGCCCACCAGCCATTTCTGGTTACACACTTCTGATATATTAATATTTCTGGCTTTGGTTCCGATTTGGACAGTGGCTTGATTCATCAGACTTTATTGGAACCTATTCTATGCACATCATAGACTGCTTAAACTGTAGATGTGCACATTAGAATTTTGAACTGTGTGGGTCTTTCTTAACCCTACAGCATTGCAGTCCCAACACCAGCATTTTGGTCTAGGCCTGGTATCTGTTTTTCATGTTGCAAAATTCAGCAAAGGAGATGAGGGAAAAGATAGTCCCTGAACCTGTATCTGGTGAATGTTGGTTTTTTTCCATAGAAACAGAAAGGAAATAATTTTTAGGAAATTACAGTGCCTTCTATCTTCCTTCTTCCTCCTTAACCTTGAGGAGTGGAGAGAAGCTACATGGGGTGTTGTGTGTGTTCTGTACCTCTCAGAAGCCTAAACAAACATACAAAAATTGTTAATGGAATGAGATCCAAGATGAATCAAATGCACTCCTCTTAGAAATTGTGGTATTAAAAAGAAGACTTTGCAAGATAATTCTGATGTGTTTTATTTTTGAATTCCATTATTTTGCAGATGAATAGAGATGAAGGTTTAAAAGGTACAGAGTTGAAATATTAAATTCCTATTGAATTGAATCTCTGCTTGATGAAATAACCATGGTTATTCCTGGGATTCCCTGGTATTTATTTATTTATAAATTTGTATGTAGGGAAGTCTGAGGCTACATAATAAAAGCTGCTAAGCATGCTGTATGCTATTAAAGTCAGAAAACTTTGATTGTAGAAGTACTTTTGTGAATAACAGGACTTCAGTTGGAGTGCTCTCGAGTCCTAGGCTCTCAAATCCAGTATATATTTTAAATTATAATACTGCCTTTCATTTTAATTATAGAGAAACAAGAAAAAAGAAATATATTGTGGTCTGACAAAGATCAGGTATTTTGGAGACATTTCAAAATCTTGAAAGACTTGGTATATAATTAGTGGATACTCTTCAAAGTGATTGATTCTCCGCAGAAGGAATAGTTCATATGATATATTCTTGATAGTCTTAGAAGTTGGGCAAGGGGTGGCAAGAGTATATTGAAATTTAAAGTGAATTGATCTCCTCATTGTTGAGAGCTAAGACGAGGTGGCACATTTTGCCTTTGTTGTCCTGCCTTGTTCCCAACAGTGTCAAATTAGTGATGGGTCTTATATCATTTTAGATCCTTTAAATTATCAAATGACTTAATATCTTAAAATCAAATGTAAGTCTAAAGCTCAGTTGCTGGCTGGCGGTCTTATTGTAGTTAAAAAGTTGTGCAAAATGGACTAAACAGAATCTTAATTTACTCGTGTATAGACTACAAACCATAATCATTAGTATTCATTATTTCACTTCTTTCTGATTTTTACTCTCTTCACAATATCCCTATCCATACCCCATCCAGGGAAGAGTGTCACTGGTTTTTATGCTGGTCCTTGGATGAATTCTTTTTAGAGAATGTTTCTCTTTTTAAAAACAATACTTAAAAGGATATACCTTTCTCTTTTTCTTTTTTTGAAGTTTCATCTTAATTATGTTGCCTATTTAGATATAGGGGAAGTTATTTTTATTTTTATGTTTTTAATCATCAGGAAGCCTGTCAGCCCAATGTGCCTTCCCATAGTTATTAAAATGCCACAACCACCAGGTGCAACTAATCTGAATAATTTAAACTGTTCGAGTGCAGGTATACTGGTTGTAAAATTATCTCTGCACCTTTATATAAGAATATGAAATTACATAAATTTATTTTAATTTTTTCCTTCTGAACATGTTTCTTTTATGTAGAAAATTGTTTCTAAATGCCAAAAGCTAATAAACATTTTAAATGATTCTATCCAGAAGAGATTGCTACCTCAGTTCCCTTTATCAAAAGAAGCCATATGTGTAGTAATTAAAGAGTGAGGCCTTTCAAATCAAGTTTGAATCTGGCTTTGCTGCCTTCTAGCTGTTTGACCTTGACTTAAGTCCCTCATTATCTACATGTAAATATGACAATAATGATAATACTTCCTCAGGAGTTTCTTTTGTAGATTAAATGACATCAGTGCACATAAAGTATAGTGTACTATATGGCTAGTGCCCGATAGATGTTGGAGGCAATGATGATTATGCCATTTTTCAAGGCTTACTGCAATAATATAGCTAGGACCTAGAAATAAGCATTGTCACAAAGGTCAGGCAGAACCTGCCTCAGAGAAAATAAAACAGTAGTTGGGAAACCAGACGCTGAATGCTTAAAAAGAGAGAACAACCAACAAAAGGAAGAGATGGAGGAACTATTAAAACATATTTGTAGAAGCTCAGTAGTCTTGGACCAATTAATATATAGGCAAACAGTCCTATATACCATTGTGGCCATGAGGGTTTAACTTATTAAAGCAGGGATATACTGAGTCTGGTTATCTATTGCTTTGTAACAAATCAAAATTAATGACTTCAAACAACAACAATCATTTTATTATCACCTCTCATGGTGTTGTGGGTTGATTGGGCCCAGCAAAGTGGTTCTTGCTTGGGGTACTTCATGTGCTCGCAGTCAGAGGGTGGCTGGGACTTCCTCACACATGTCTGGCTGAGGCTGACTATTAGCTGGAATCTCAGCTTGGGCTGTAGGCTGAAATGTTATCTATATGTAATCTGGCTTTGTGACTTAGATTTCCTAACTACATGGTGGCTGGGTTTCAAAAGCAAACATCCCAGAAGAACCAGGTGGAAACTGTGTTGCCTTTTATGATCTAGCCCCAGAAGTTATATATCATCAATTCTTTCATATTCATAAGTCTACTCAGATTCAAGGAATCATAAACCCACTTCTTGATGGAGGAATATCAGCTTCATCATATTGTAGGAAGAGCATGTGGCTTGGGGTATACTGTGATGGCCATCTTTAGAAAACAAAATCTGCCCTCTGGCCATAAGAATTCACATCCCTCACATGGGCAAATCACATTAAACCCCATCTACCAATACTCCCAATTTGCATTCCATTACAGTTATCAACTCTTAAGTCCAGGATTTTATTATCTAAATCAAGCCCATGTGTGGACTTCTTGATTTGAAGATCTTTTACTTAAGGGATAAAATATCTGCTCCTCATGCAACATACAGTAGTGAAACAAGCATAGGATACCCGCTGTAGACCTTCCCATTCAAAAAGAGGAAAAACAAGAGATTCATAGCAGTAATGAATAGTAGCAGATCTGGAATCCAGCTGGTCACATGTTGTCAGTTCTTTGATTAAGGCTTAGTCTTTCTGTCTGTGGGGATGTTTGCCAAGGTTCTTGGCTTTGCCCTCTGGGCTCTTCATTCTGTTGAGTCATCCTTTCTTTCGCATAGAAGTAGCCTGGTTTTTGTAGCTGAGTCGTCTTCTTGGCCTACTTCTTGTCTATAGACGTTTGGGAGGTCCGAAAACCTCCCTTCATTTTGTTCTGGGTCTGTCTTTTTCAGTCCAAGCTGATACAGTTTCTTTTAAGCTTTTGTGGGGTTCACGCCTGTAATTCTAGCACTTTGGGAGACTGAGGCTGGAGGATCACTTGAGGCCAGGAGTTTGAGACCAGCCTGAACAGCACAGCAAGACCCCATCTCTATAAAAAAAAAATAGAAAAATTAGCCTGACGTGGTGGGCACACCTGTAGTCCCAGCTACTCTGGAGGCTGGAACAGGAGGATCACTTGAGCCCAAAAGCTTGAGGCTGCAGTGAGCTGTGATGATGCCGCTGCACTCTAGCCCAGGCAACACTCCTGTGGGTTTCTTATGAACCAATTTATAAATCCATTTCATTAGGCAAACCCACACCCAAAAATCTCTTAAAGATAATTCTTCTATACTTTGAGCTCCTTGTGAGACTAATGTGGGGCAACACCCTTAAGATTCTTAGAAATATGTGTAATGGAGAGTATCTGTAAGGCATTCCCTTAAGGTATTTTGATAGGCTTTTTTTTTTTCTATTTGAAAGGATCTATAAAGCATCACTGTAAATCTTTTGGAGGTCTTAGTAAAAGATCTTAAAAGTTCATTCTGGGTTTGATATTTGCCCAGAACACATTTCTTCTTTGAGAATAGTTTGCCCTCAGTAGTGACTAGTAATGAAAAAATGTTTTTATTTTTCAAATCCAGCAAATCATCAGTTATTTATATTTCCTTTAAATTTTCCTGGAAAAGATGACAGGTTTTTTGTTTTAATAGCATATCTCTTCCATTGTTTTTACTATAGGCAGCTAGAAAAAGACAAGCAGCACCTAAGCCAAACTATCAAGTTCACTAGGTATATTTCCTATTTTCTGCATTACTATAGGTGACAGTATTGCCAAACTTTCTACCACTCTAGCTTCCAATAAAATTTTCCTTGTTTTCCTGTAAGCCCTCATCAATACCTTCCTCAGGCCCACCCTATCTCCACCTAACACTCCATTTCAGAGTCAGTTCCACATATTTTAGAGTTTTGATATAGCAGCATCCTACTTACAGGAATATTGATTGTGGATTATCAAAAAGTTGCTTCACATTCAGTATACTTTAAGAAAAATGAATAAATTTTAGAAAATTTTCCATTAAAATTGCTAAAAATTGAAAATGTAGGGACTAAGCTTGTGGGTCCCCTGAAAGTTCACTGAATAGTAACTCACAATAAGGTAGATTAACAAGAGAAAGGGGTTGCAAAATTATTTATCATTCTCATGGGGAGAATTACAGAGTGATTCCCAAATCTCCCAGTGAGATCCAGAGGATCTAGAGGTTACAGAAAGAATGAGGGCTTAGATCCTGGTAAAACAGATTATAGAAGGGGCAATAAATGATTACCAGGGAGAATGATTAGATGGGAACAGAATTTAACTTGTAAATAGTTTTCTTGGAATTTAAAGATCTTTGGAGACAGTCCAAGTAAAGGGGTCTGCTCAGATATGGTTACAATCTTGGTCTTTCTCATAATGTATGATGAGATAACAGAGGAACAAGGACAGTTGTTCTCCTTTATGGGTCTGTCCTGTCTTTATGTAGTTAGGGGAAAAGTCTCTTCCAAAGCCTGCTGATCTCTAAGGGTTTTAATTCAAAGTACTCATTATACCAAGGAGCCATATTTTGGGGTGAAATTCCCTGCACTCCTTCAAAAATGTGGGTGTGTGTGATACTGTGATTATATTTTTAAAAATAATCTTTTAGAGATATTGAAATATTAGTGTATAGCATGAAATAATTTCTGGAACTTGCTTCAGAACAATATATTACTGGGAGAAATGGGGTGTGAGTACAGATGAAATAAGATCAACAGTAAGTTGGTAATTATTAAATCTGCATGATGGGTACCTGAGGGTTTATTATACAGTATATTTATATATATTTAAAATTTTCCACAATAAAAATTTAAAAATACTTTGGTAGTTCTTCAGAGGAAAGAAAGTTAAGACTTAAAAAAGTGTTATGTTTAAAAGGGTAGGCTTTAGTTTCGTGGAAGACTCAGCTATGTGGAACACTCAGTTTTCTGACAGTGTCAAGCAAATAAGACATCATGGTACTTTTAGTCATCTGTAGTTGCGCACTGAAACTGTTGTTGTCTCTCCTTTTTTTTTAAACTTATGCTTACTTTGTTTACCCACAAGAGCTACCTCATGGTCTACTTTACTGGATCTCACCTAGCATCATTACAAAAAAAGTCACTATACTAAGTGAATTTCAAACTATTCTCCTAAGGTACCCTAACTAATGAGAGTGAGAAGTATACCTCTCAGGATCCTCGGCAAATGTGAAATTTCTTTGAAATTCCATGTTTTACATAGGAAGCTTGCATACCTTTTAATTCTATTATATAGTAAGTTTTATTTCTTTATTATAATATTAAAATGCATTCTACCTTAACTCTAAGAAAAATACACTCCATTTGACTGGCTTTAAAAAAAAAAAGAAAGAAAAATACACTCCAGGGATTTGTGCCAAATTTCTCCTAAGACACCAAGTAACACCTGGGCACATTGTTACATATTCATTCCTCAGTTTGATCATAGCTCCTGATGACTAGAAAATGCTGGCTTCTGATGAGGTACCTGTGATGTGGTGTCCATTTCTTGGCACAAATGAACAATGTAGTAAAAAATGCCACTCTGTAACCATTAGAGCTCATTGATCCACCAAGAGTTTCTCACAAAACACTGGGAAAGTCAGGTCCATACTCCCAGAATCATTGCCCTAAACTACGTATAGTATTTTAATATTTGTCAGTTAAAAACCTTTAAAACAGCAATTAAAGAGATACTGGATCCTATCTAACATAAGGCCAAATATAATATCTGATATCTAACAAGAAAATTGAAACAATCCTATATCCTCTTTGACCAAGAACTGTTTAAGAGTTTTTAAAAATTTGCAGGTGGAATGATTTTTTATTTTCTGATTTTGATAAAGATTTCTAGTTTTATTGCAGTATGATTAGAGAATGTTTTCTTTATTTTTGCTATTTCTTGGGATTTATGGATGTTTCTTTTGTGACTTAATATGGTAATTTTGCATAAATGTTCCATGGACATTTGGTAAGATTTTTGGGTTTTTTAGATTTCAGGGTATGGAATATACCTACACACCCATAATATTCTAGGTTATCAACTAGATTAAGTAGACTCTTCCTTATTATTTTTGTCTGCATGAACTGTGATGATCTGAGAAGTGAGTCTCCTGTTACTAGTATGTTTCTGTGTGTTTCATCTTGCTGTTATTATAACACAGCTTTGTTCTTCATCGATATTCGTAATTGTTATATCTTAGTTGTGAATCATACTTCTCAGGATGTTACCTTAGATATCTCCTTAATTGCTGTATGACCTTGTACGTTATCTAACCTCCATAAGCTTCAGTTTGACAATAGAACAGTACTAATACATACTTCAATATATTGAGGTTTAAATTTTAAAAATTAAGTTATTATGCCCTAATTACAAAAATAATACTCAGTGATGTATACATTTTATATAATACATAAATGCATAAAAGAAAAATGGTGCCTATAATGCATAAAAAGGAAAAGAGGACTATCCACAATGCTTATGGGGGGGGAAAACTACTTAGAGTAGCATTTGTTTTTACTAAACTAAACGTGTAAAGGAGGCAAAATACCCATAACCCAATACCCAAAAATAATCACTAAATTTTTATGTATCCTCTCAGGACTTTTTTCTAGGTGCATTTAGTTATTTTTTATTTTTAAAAAAATCTTTTCTTACTAGAGTTAATATGTGATATTTGTAAGTCAGTACAGAGTATTACAGGGTAAAAGGTGAAAGTTCTCTCTCCTTAGGGATAATACCATTAGTAGTTTGATAGAGATTCTTCTAGACTTTTCTCTATGCATACATGTGGATATAATTTAAGCTCAAATATAGGATCATGCTATATATTTTAACATGAATATAAAATGAAACTATATTTAACTTTATAAGCTAATTTTTATACCTAAGATCTCCATGATATGCTTTCATCGATGGTACGTGTAGGTCAACTGCATTCTTTTTAACAGATATGTAGTATTTAATTATATTGATATATCATAATTTATTTAGATTGTTTCCAGATACTTACTATAATTAACAGTGTTACAGTGAACATTCATTCATTCAGTAAATATTTAACAAGTACCCACTGTGTACCAAGAACTGTTTTTGGTGTCGAAAACACTGTGTGGTAAACAAAACTAAGTTCCAGCTTTCATGAAGCTGTTTTGAAGTAAGTGCTCATATATTTGTATACTTGTAATAATTTCAGTACAGAGCTTTATTTTTTTAAGAGACAAGGTCTCACTGTGTTACCCAGGCTGGACTCTGAATTCGTGGACTTAAGTCATCTTCCCACCTCAGCCTCCTGAGTAGCTGGGATTATAGGTGTGTGCCACCACACCTGGTTTAGAATGTTTTTGAAAACGGAATTGTTAGGGCTAAGAGCTCATATTAAGTACTGCTAAATCTCTTTAATCTGTTCTAATCTGATAGAAAAAAACCTCAAAATACCAAACTCATCTCATTGTTTTTAATAATTGTCGTTAAGATTGAATGTTTTTTTAGGTTATTGGCCATTTGTATTTCCTCTTTTATGAATCACTTATTCATATCTTAAGGATTATAAATAATATGTTATAATTGTATAATGTATTGCTTTGGAAACATATTAGACTTATAACATTTGGTTAGATGATTATTATTTATGATTTTTTATAATCAGTCTGACAAATACAGGTTGAACATCCCTAATCCAAAAATCCAAAATCTGAAATACTCCTAAATCCAAAACTTTCTGGGTCCTGACATGACAACACAAGTGGAAAATTTCACACCTGACTTCACGTGACACGTCACGGTCAAAACGCAGGCATACAAGACACAGCTTATTCAGTGCTCCCGAGGAAAAAAAGACCTTCCTAGCTCCTTTCAGTTGCCATATATCTTTTTCAAACACTGCATCATGATGATGCCAGACGAGCACACATTGTCCAGATGGGTGGCTGAGATAGTGAAAGGTTTGCTTTCTGATGTTTCAGTGTACACAAACTTTGTTTCATACACACAGTTATTTAAAATATTGTATAATATTATCTGCAGGCTATGCATATAAGATCTATATGAAACATAAATGAATTTTGTGTTTAGACTTCACTCCCATCCCTGAGATATCTCAGTATATATATGCAAATATTACCAAATTTAAAAATCTGAACTTTGAAATACTTCTGGTCCCAAGCATTTCAGAAAAGGGATACTCAACCCATAGTGCAAAAAAGATATAAAAGCTTCTTGTTCATGTATTGGCAAGTCAAGATGTATTTAATAAATGATTTAATGAGTCCATGTATCTTCAAAATACCATGTGTAAAAATCACAGCCTCTGAATTGTTCTCTTCATTTGAAAGGCTGGGAATCACTAGTAACAAAAGCAAACATCCTCTGATAGAGTACAGAATAAAAGAAAAAGTTGTACTTTCCTAAAGAAATCTTTGAATTGAATTGTTTTTCAATGATCTTTTTTTAACCTTGACAGCATGCATTTTTTAAAAACATTGACGTATTAATATTCGATAAAATATACAATCTTAGGTATTGGATTATTTTTAAAGTAGTCTCACTGAAAGGAGAAACCAAAAATTTAGCTCTGAGTCACTCATAAAAATTTTTTAAAAGAAAACTCAAACAGGGTTGATTTATATTTCAATTAAGTACTAAATTATTTTTAAATGGAAATGAGGTAAACAAAATTTCTTTGTCTTGTTTATTCTTTATCCCTACTCTATACTCTGCTGAGTCAAAAGACTCACTGAAAATGATGAAGTAGCTGAAGCAGTGATAGATAATTGCTTCAAAGGAGGCAGGAAATATCCTCAGAATACATTGAGAGCCTACCTCCAAAGCCCCATTTGCCTCTTGAGAAAATACCAGTTAAACCTAGAAGGCCATCATCACAAAATGCCTTATGGCCTTCAGGATAGATTGGACCAGCCTCTCAGCTGTGGAAGTTTCCATTTTTGAGTTGAATACTTGATATCACAATTCCTCAAAGGCCACTTAAGTATACTTAAAGGAAATCTCACACAAATGTGGAAAACATGCTTAATGAAGAGGACCCTCAGGAAACAGAATATGCTTATTATTTTCTAATTTTAGAATAAAGTAGCAATTTTCAAGAAAACAAACTGGCAAAGAATTACCAAAGATAATCTAAGAAACTCTGGGCAGGGCTTCTAAATGATGTCTTAAAAGTCCTTCAGTGAAACAGGTAAGAACCTGAACAAGGGCTACAAACTTATAATTTCATCAGAAACTGAGTGAAAGAAAATTTACGGTAATGGTAAATACTTAACTGCTCTAGGCTGTTGGATTGCCATAGCTCTCTAAGCCCGCCCCTCTCATGTGTATATTCAATGTGTATATATCTTCAAAATATTCAACCTTTGCTTTTAAGAGCAAACAGAAGATTGATTCCTTCACATAATCCTTGAGGCTTCACTTTCTGTTTTGTGTTTTATGCCTTTATTTGAACATTACAATGATATTTGTTTATACATTTATCCCTTATTCTATAAATGCCTATAAAAAGTGATCTGGTGTATCTGTTAATCCTTTATAAAAACATCACCACTCAAGCTTACTTTGAAATATTTATAACTCTTGAGTAATTTTGTTGAGTAGCATTTTACTATAGCTTAATGAATAGTGATTTCATTTCCTATATAACCATGATATCATGTACCAAAAGAACTGTATCTTATTTAATTTGCATTATTCATGACTCATTGTTTCTGTCTTTCACTTACTATAGAATTAAGACTCTTTTCTCCTGTTCTCTGTGGATTTTATTGTAAGAGAAGATAGGCTTAAAATGGAATAATTTTCAAGAGAGGGTTTTTCCAATGGGTATTCCATTTTGGCTTATATTATTGTAGAGAAGAATATAGCTCATAGAGTAGATAGATTGGTTTTTTTCCTATTTTAGAAAACATTTCTTCACAAAATCAGCAGCAGTTATCCACTAATTTTTCCTGTATTTCTTGATCTAGTTGGCTCTCATTTTCCCCTGCCTTCTGTTTCCCTATTGTCATAAAGATTCAATAAGCCTAAAGAAACTGCAGAACTTTCATTTTAAAATGCAGTAATGGAAAGAATTGACAAATATTTGCCACAAAGAAAAAAATTCAAACTCATGTTTAATTTGTTTCTCAATAGCATCCCCTGCTATTGATTTGTTTATGCAAACTGAAGTCTGAGAAAAATGGCTTGTGTTTGAAGGCTTTTCATTTTCTATCCACCAGTTTTTTTGTAGTGACTTTAAACTTCCATTTTATATTCTTCTTAATATTTTATTATGAAAATTAAAAACCTTTATGGAAGAAAAATAGTTTAATAAATCCCATGTACCTAATACCTAATTTTATCAGTTACCAGCACATGGCTAATTTTATTTCAGTTTTATCGCCACCCATTTCTCTGCACATATACATGCAAATACTGCATTGTTTTATGCAAATCATTTATCATATTGTTTTTTATAAATGCTTCAATATATTTCTCTGACATGTAAGGATCACCGTAATACCATCATCAAATCTAAAAATATTAATATTTTTAATATCAAATATCCAGTAATTGCTTAAATTTTCCTGGTTGTCCCACAAATGTTTTATATGTTAGTTCATTTGAAGCAGAATCCAAACAAGGACCAAACATTGTATTCTCTTTTTAATCTATAGGCTCCTTTTTTTTTTTTTTTTGATGCAGAATCTCACTCCGTTGCCGAGACTAGAGTGCCATGGCATCAGCCTAGCTCACAACAACCTCAAATGCCTGGGCTCAAGTGATCCTCCTGCCTCAGCCTCCCGAGTAGCTGGGACTACAGGCATGCGCCACCATGCCCGGCTGATTTTTTCTATTTTTAGTAGGGACGGAGTCTCACTCAGGCTCAGGCTGGTCTCAAACTCCTGAGCTCAAACGATCCTCCCGCCTTGGCCTCTCAGAGTGGTAGGATTACAAGCATGAACCACCACACCCAACCCTTTTGATTTTTTTAATTAAGTAAATATTTATTTAGAATGACAAAAGAACTCCAACAATTTACACATTTTTAAAGCTAACAAATACCACAAAATCCAGGAGAATAACAAAAGACTTTTATTAATTAACTTCCTGACACATTCTATAATACTTTTTATTCCTACATTTTGTTTGCCTTCATACTCTTTAGTCACTTCTTCATATGACAAAGATTTGCTAATTTTCTATAGAGAGTAAAACTAATTCAACCTTTTCACTAGCATAGTTGATTGAAATTTGTTTTTTATTGTTGACAGTTTAGATGCAAAAAGCTAGCAAATTCACACACAGTTGCAGTAGTACTCTAAGTACAAACAGAAGAGCATCAATTCTAGTTTGTGGGATTCCCAACAAAAAAAAAAGTAAGATGCATTACAATTATATGCATTTTATCCAGTGAGTTTCTGTGACAAAAGAGAACTTCCATTTTGACAAGTTATCAGTAAGAACCAAATCTCTGCTTACAATTTTTTCCCTATGCCATTTATTTGTTGAATAAACTTGTTCATTTGTGCTATAGAAATTCTCTATAGAATTTGTTATTTGTCGAATAAACTGGTTCATTTGTGCTATAGAAATTCTCTATAGAATTTGCTAATCATTCTAGACATTTATCCAGTTAATAAATATTTATTTGTAAGTCTGTTATAAGCAGGCACTGTAAAGGTGACAAGATTCCTGCTCTCATAGAGCAACAATCTAGCAGAGGAACAGACACTGATAAATAATCTCACAATTAAATACAGAATTGTAATTTCATAAGAGCTAGAAGAGAGATATGAAGAACTTAAGAGCATTTCATAAGGGAATTTGACCTATTCCAGTGATCGACGAAGTGGTGATTGAATGAGGTCTGTAAAAATGAGTAGCCATTAACCAGATAAAGGAGTGAACCAATGTTTTTCTCTAATGAGATAGAATGGGAAAAGGCCACGTGCCCACAGAGGAGAATGAAGAATTTAGGGAATCATAAAAAGCCAGTGTAGCTAAAGTACAGAAAGTGAGTAGAGGGCTGGAGAACGATTTGAGATGAAACCAAAGACACAGGTAGAGAACAGGCCATGAAAGGCTTTGCAGGCAGCTATGTGGAGGCCTTTGATTCATTAATTCATTCAGATATGCATTGGTTATTTGAGTGAATGTGTCTCTTATGTGCTGTATACTTTTCTTGGTGCCAGGAACATACAGAGTCAGTCATGGACCTTGCATTCTAGTGATGGTGTAGGCAGGAGGGAAGAAAGTGTAAACAAACAAATTAGTGAGAAAGAAAGAATCACGTAGTGAGAAGTGCCAAGAATAAAATAAAGCAGAGTCTTGTGTTCAGAGTGACTGTTGAGCTACTTTAGATTGAATGGAGAGGACCCTTCTGAGGAGGGAATGTTTCTTGAAACCTGAATGATGAGAAGGAAGCAATCATGTGAAAAATCTATGGAAGTAATATTTCGGGCAGAGAAAAGAAATTATGTGAGGCCATAAGGCCAGAGCAAGGTCAGCCAGTTGAAGAAACTAGAAGACATTGGGCTGGTACATATGGAGTGAGGATATCAGAGGTACAAAGTATGGTGGGAGAGGCATATAGCTCCTGTATAGCTATAAAACCATTTTATAAAACTAGTAAAATTGAAGTGGTCTTAATTTTATTTGATTATGTTTTGTTAAAACTAAGTGGCCAACTTGTAATATCAATATGGTGGTGATTTACCACTGTTTAGTCTTTTGAGTTAAGCATATACACATTACTATGTGTGATGTGATGATTCAGTTTTCTTACCATTTGTTTCTTCTTTTTTGAAATTATATGGAGGATTTGTACAGTGTATCGTGATGTCACTTGGCTGCATAGAACTTCTAGTCACATACAGTGTAAAACACAAACATGTAGGTGAGTTTTTCATAGCTTACTCTGTTTTATCTAGGTTGTGCTTTTTTATAGTCTGGACAACACAGCTCTGAAGACTGACACTTGCTTTGGTAGTTAGTGTGGTTTCTTAAGTCACTGAATAACACAAATTATTGTATTGCTTTTCATACATAGTAGCATTTTCATTTATTATCTGAAGGTGTAGGTGAGTTTAAAAGCCTGACTTTGGCCACAATCAAATACCCTTATAAGGTGGTGCATCTGTAGGGTGACAGGGGAAAGAAGATGCTTTGACAGTAACTTACCTGACATAAAACTTAAATGAGAATTTTGAGTATGTTACCTAAGGTTAATCTAAGGTTAATGATAATGTTTTAATGACTTCCCATTGTGCCAAATGAACTTCTTATGAAATCTTTTTTTAAAAATTGCTGAGGTGCTTCTTCTTGGAAATTGTAATTTGTAGTCTAAGCCAAGAAGACTAATGATATTTGCTTAAGTTTAGTAAGTTCTTTTTTATTTTTCATTTTTACTAGAAAAGGAAGCTAGTCATCATGATATAATTAAAGTCTAAATTTTAGCTCCCAAGTAGCTCAACTGTAATTGTTGGGACAGTGAATCTAATACTTTGTTCTGCCTCCTTTTACTCCTCTTCCTGCATATATACACACCCTCTTTCCCTTGTGCCACTATCTCCCACACACATAAGCTTTGCTTAGAAAATAGACCTGATGTTGGGTTTTTCTACTTAAATATTGACGGGCCATTCTAAGGAGTAGCCAACAGAAGATAGGGCAGTAAAAATCTTTTCTCTTTTCTCACCCAGGAACATGTATTATTAATAAAATAACATTCTGTTAACATATATGTGCAAATTATTAGCAGGAAATAGAAAAAATACTTAAAAGGAGAATCATTGATTTCTATCCAAATTCTGTTTACTTACTTAAGCATCTAATTACTTTTCCAATAGAAACAGTCACTTAATGCAATCTAGTCAATAAGCAACATGAAATAGGAAAATTTATAGCAGTCTATTGGCAAGCTTATTTTACTTGATGGTGGATAGATGATTTCTATAAGGAATACTTAGAAGAATAACCTGAATTTAAAGAATAGTCATATTATCAGCACTAATGGATAATAGGTTTCTTTTGTCATCACATTCAGCAGTTGGCTTACCTTTTCTTCCACCTGCTATCTTTGAAACTCAGCCAGTTTCTCTTGTCTTTGGCTTCTGATGCAGAGCTCATTACCAGCCAAATGAGAAAGGATTCAAGTAAATATTTGCCCTGAAAGTAGATAAGTCTACTGTAGAAATTTTTTTGTGAGGCAGGAACAATCACGGGCATCTGAAACACTAACTAACTTCAATAGAAAGTATAATGCTTGCAGAATCCTAAGAAATATTTTATAATTTTGACTCAAGAATGACGTTCCCATAAAATTTTATTAAATTTTTAGGCAAATTCTTCATATTCATGGGATAGATAGCTGTTAGATGAAGGAAATAAGATTCTAGCAACACATTTTTAAGGCCATATTTTAGAATGAAGTATCCTTTCAGTATATTGAGGGAGAATTGGAATTGGTTTATTTTCTGGAGCGAGCTTTGGAAATCGTAAATTTTGACTTTATCCTTTAAGCTATGAGGAGCCAGTGAAAGTGTCTTGAAGAGAGCATAGTATAATCCAATCTCTATTTAGGAAGGTGACTGGTACACTCTGATAGATATATTAAAAGGACGAAAGATTGGAGTCTATTGCAGTAGTAGTAACAACAGCAAATTTTGTTTTGAATGCCAGGCACAGTGCTGAGTGTTTTATGAGCATTAGCCATTTGACATCACACAACATCTGGATTTATAGTACAGAAACCTAAGGCTTGACAAAGTCAGAAAAATTTGCTCAAAATCACAAAATGAGAGAGCTGGGATTCAAATCCATTTGTGACTTTAGGGCCTGTCCTCTTAACCACTGAATTATACCAATGTTGATAGAAAAAAGATGGAATAAAAGAAGCTAAAAGGGTGATGGTAGACTTGATAAGATATGGAATTGGCTGAGAGTAGAAAGTAAAGACTCTAAGATGGCTATGAGCCTTAAAGCCTGAGAGACTGACCCAAAGGCTGGAGTTATAATTAATCAAAATAGGAAACACAGGAGTGGAACAGGTTTGGGAACATATTTTAGTTTAAGAAACTGGAGGTATGGTTAATAGAGCTATCTAATAAGCAGTTGGAAATTTGAATCTGAAAATCAATACAAAAAGAACTCAAGACATTATTTCCATCGAGATAACAACTTGAAGTTCTATGAAAGGCTGAGCTCTCCGAGCAGAATGAAGTATGAAAAGACAAGGGCAAAGAATAAGCCTTGAGAAATATTTTGGCAATAGCTGAAAGAGCAAGAGTCAATAAAGGAGACGTAAGTGTTCCAAGATACACTAGTATAAGAAGTAAATTTAGGAATTCCTAGAATGCCATAGAATTCAAAGAAAAGAATTTCAAGAGGGAGGAAATAGTCAGCAGTATCAGATGTTTCCAAAAAGACATAATAATATGAGAAATGAGAAAATGGCGATGGAAAGTAAAAACTAGTTTGGGTGGAAAGTAGGATCAGTGGAGGTGGTGGTGTACATGTGTGTATGGTGGTGGACATAATACAGAAGTAGACACATTTAAGGCTGGAGAAAAGAGCCATTGAAGTTGGAGATATGTAAGAGAGAACTAACTGAAGAAGTAAAAGGATTAGCCTAGCAAAGGAGTAGGAAGACTTCTTCCCCTGGGATAAAATAAAAGAGTAAAAAAAAGAAAATTGAGAGAAACTTTGTGATGGAGAAGACTGAAGGTGTGGGAGTGAATTTCAGAAGAAATTTCCTATTTTACCAGCCTCAGTAAAATAGGAGGTAAGATCATTTGCTAAGAGGCAGGAAGCAGTTCTGAACAGCCTACGTGGGGAAGAAATCTGAGAGTCCACTAGAAATGTGTGAAAGCATTTAGTGAGAAAATCGCATCATCTAGCTAAAGTTGGATAACGTGATTTTTGCTGTGGCATTAGTTAAGACAATTATATTGTCTTTTTATCATAGGCCTTGCCCTGCCTCACAGCAGGAGTCAATGAAATGAATTTACCAGAAACTAGCAATTGACGAAGTGGGTCTAGGAGGTCAGTGAAGCCAAGATGCTAGAGAATGTAATTAAAATAAGGCTTATACTGAGTAGGGAGGCTAACGGAGAAAGGAGGATAGGCCTGGATATGATGAAGGAGACTATTACAAAGACTCCGTAGCTTCTTTTGTTAAACCCCGTAAGAAACCTCGAAGCTGTTCAGCACATTGTTTTAGAGACAGCTATTCAGTGTATACTTTATTAGTTTATCCTTTGGGGTCACACTGGAACCAAGATAGTTTAAACTTAGATCTTTTAACTGCCAGTTTCTCAAAACAAAAATGCATAGTTTATAATGTAGGAAAGATAGGCCATAAAATAGTTGACAAGATTTAAATCCAGATTGCCTTTCCAGTTTTGTTGTGGTGGTTATTGTTTGAGGAAAAGGTTGTTGATGTTAAAGGAAACTTGCATTCTAGACTCAATGAGCCAAAATAAAATTTGTTGAGATCTTTTTGATGTGTTCATGTGGTTTTGCTAAACAGACTTGGCATTTTTATGAGATAAACATTTTCCGCTGTAGTTATTTGGTTAGGAGAGATCCAGTGTAACCAATAGACTTGATCCTCTATTAATCTAGATAATAATATTTGTTTTGTAAAACCACTGGGGCTCCTTCAGCTTATTCTTACAATTCGATTTTATTTTCGTTTCTTAAACTAGGCAGCCACCCACCCCCTCTTTGTATTTCTTTCAATGAACATGTTAGAATTCCAAAGCAGGAGGAAAGGAATCTTTCACTCAGTTTAGTTTGGTAGAAAGACGCTCTGTTAATTAAAATGCATAAATTATCTTAGAACTTATTGTTTAATGATTTTCTTCTATCTCTGTATTCAAAGACCAAGTAATGATAATGCTTTGAATTTTTTAAAAGTAAATTTCATATTAACTAACTTATCTTTGAAGACGAATGATAATTTCTCAAGGTAACATAAATGTTTTTTGAAAAGAATTTTACCGAAAGGCCCTACTGGCTTTTTCATTCTTATTTTGGTACCTGTAGAATTCTAAAGGCTGTCTTTTCTTCATCACGGATATAACTGAAAACATTTCCCTGTGCCTTCCTTCCTTTTCTCTCAGCCAAGCTCATGTTTCTCATCATTTATGTACTCCATGCATTTGAAAGCAATTTCCTATGTAAAACACATTTTAGGAAACAATGTTTTTTACATTTATCATTTCGTATGTTTATAGTGCTTTTTTAACATGGAAAGTATAATGTTTTTAATTTGTAATTCCAAGGTTTATACTTCATTATTGATATGTGGTGGAGACAGTGGGCAGAGCAAGAGGCAAAACAAAAGGAAGAAAAGGGACCTCTGATCCAGTGACCAGAGAGGACAGAATTTTATAAAGAGATTCAGTGGTTGATACATGATGCAAAAGGGAAAGGAACTTCAGGGATGGTCTCTAGTAAGTAATTTTTAGTATTCATTATTGAAGTGTGCTTAAAAATAGGGTAGGGAATGAGGGGCTGTTTTCTCATAATACATAACTTTCTTTCACTGCAGTTTGAACCAAATTGTTGCAAAGCAGTATAAAGAGGAAGTAAGCTTTCTTCCCATTGCTGTTTTATGTAATGTTTTATCAAATGCCTAGGTTTTATGCTGTCTCTTTATTTAAGTGTCTTGTGGAAGGTTGGTGGAGAAGGGCATCTAGCCCCTAAGTAAAGTTAAAATATGCAGTTTGGCCAATTAATCATCTCTGTGGCTTGGAGATTCAAATGTGTTTTAACTGTTACATCCGATTCCTGGACCACTTTGAGCACTGTCCTTTCGAAGCTATACTAAATATTAAATAGCATGAAGCCTCACTGTCAGCATTTGGAACATAGTCTAGTTCCTAGTCCAGTGTCCAAGGCCAACATTCTGGATTTTTTATATATATTCTGGATTTTTTTTTTGTATATGCCATGAGGATGACTCATGGTAATAGTCTAAACAGATTCCCCACAGGAAACTTAAATGAGGCAACATTTAGCAAGGTGGGGAGAACCCATTGGAACGCAAAATCAAATGATATAGCCAGCTGTGGAAGGCTGCTAGTGATTAGCAACTGACCAGCCAACTTGGAAAGTAACGTTAAGAGATAGGGTATCTTTTTATGAGCAAAGGCAACAACCAGCAATGTGCTATAAGGTCCATAGCTGTGTCAACAACTCTGAAGACTGCAAAAACTCAAACCTTGAATTATTCAGGTGATTAAAAAATCAGGCAAAACTTAGGAAAAAAGCATAAGAGGAAGTGTTAATTTGAATACCATCTCTCATGACATCTACACCATGAATAGCATGTTTTTGTGGTTTTTTTCTGATTGCGAAATAACACATGATTATTGTAAACAGTTTGGAAGCAGTACAGAAATAACCTACAGATCTCCTTAGTGTATGTCTTTCTAGTCTATACATAGGTATTTTAAAAACATAATTTAGCTTCCTGCTGCACAATGTATATTGTAACTAAATGGCATGATATTTTAATACCTAGACCCAAAGAATTTTAAACTTTAAAAGTCACTAATCTAACCTCCTGAAATTGCAGGAAATACTTGAAAGTGGCAGAGGATAGAAAAGGAGAGGTAATTACATACATATGTCAACAAATGAGGGCCAAATCAAGTGGAAGAGTCCAACAAGGGACTTCAGTTATGGTCAGGTAAAACTGGTAAACTGGTAAAACACAATTGTAAGCATGCCTCAGAACTCTTTTATAGTACAGCATTGTGCAACTACTTTTAATCCAAGTGATACAACTGCTTTGGCTCGTCTGCTGGAACGGATCTCCAAACAAATGTTGTTCCTGGCAGTGGCTTCTTGTGAGCAATTCTTTCACACTGCTGATGTTGTCTTTTTTCTTTTTTTTTTTAATGTTTCATTCTCTGATGCATTAAAACCTATCTAGCCTATAATTTATTACTTTAAAGATTAGCTCATCTTAAAATATAATGTGTGAGGAAGAAACTTCAGTTAAAGGTAGCAGAGTAAGGAATTTCTGTTCTTCTCGTCTCCTTTGAAACTCACTAAAAACAAGAAGACAGGAAAACAGAAAAGAAGTCTATCCTTAGTGAAAATAGGCACAAATCTAAGCCCCAAAATACAAGTAATGAAGCATAACTTACCAAATACTATGAAATCTAGACCATATACAGAAGGATGCTGAACCCCATCTGGGAATCCTAAGCAATATACTGATTTGTCTAAACGTGGTCTATTACTTTAAATAAAGGTTTAACCAGTGAGACTTTATTAGAACTCTGACATTTAGCTTTTCATAGATTCAAAGAAATTATAGACATGATCTGTTACAAAAATACATTGATAATTTTATAAACTTCTCAAATGTTAAAAAGGGATAACAGGCCTGGTACAGTGGCTCAAGACTATGATCCTAGCACTTTGGGAGGCTGAGGTAGAAAGATTGCTTAAGGCCAGGAGTTCAAGACCAGCCTGGGTGAGACGTCCCACCCCCATTTCTACAAAAAATTTTAAAAAATTAGCTGAGCAAGGTGGCACATACCTGTAATCTCAGCTACTTGGGAGTCTGAGGCAGGAAGATTGCTTGAGCCCAGGAGTTTGAGGTTGTTGTGAGCTATGATGACACCATTGCATTCCAGCCTGGGAGACAGAGCGAGACCTTATCTCAAAAAAGAAGAGATAATAGAGCAATAGGAGGAGATAATGAAGAACCAGTGGGCAAACCTCTAGAAGAAGTATGTAAGAAAAAGAAAAGCATTAGAGAAATGAAAACCATATTAGAAATAACAACAACAGAAGAAGAAATGTAACCAGAGACATGGCTGAGAGGCTTGAAGAAATTATATAAACTTAAGAAAATACAAGGTATAGATAAGATCTGAGAAAACGAAGAGGATACATACATATGCATGGGGTCAGCAAAATTTTGCTATAAAGGGCTCAGTAGTAAATATTTTAGGCTTTGAATCCATACAATTTCTCTTGCAGGTATTCACCTCTGCCTCTTGTAGTACAAAAGCAGCCCTACATCCTATATGGCAGTGTTCCACTAAAAGTTTATTTGTAAAAACAGAAGGTGGGCTGAATTTTGCCTGCTCTTGGTTGCTGACCTCTGTTCTTAAAAAAAAACAACAAATGAAACTAAAATAAATTTAGAGGTACAATAGAAAAATTTTTCTGAAATAATGTAAACCTTGAATCAAAAATGACTATCCTGTGACCCAGGAAAAACTGATACAGGACAATTGAAATCAAGGCATGTCTTGATGAAGTTATAGAACTTGAAGGATAAGGAAAGAATTCAGTAGACATTTAGGTAGTGTGATGAGGGATAGAACTTGGGCTTACCTTAGCCTTCTCCTAAGCCAAAAACAATGTTAGAAAACAAAAGAGGCCAGCTACTCAGAAGGCTGAGGTGGGAGGATCACTTCAGGCCAGGAGTTCCAGGTTACAGTGAAAAAGAAAGAAAGAAAAAGAGAGAGAGAGAATACAATAAAGGCGTGTCTGCCCTGTCTTCAGGTAAACCTAGTATTTTTTTTAACCAGCCAAATACTCTAAGCGTAAATATAACACATGGGTGTGCTCTAGCATGGAAAAACTCAACAATATGATACCTATAAGATCTTTTTCAAACAAATTACATCATGATAAAATCTACCTAATCAAAAGACGAAATCTGAATTCAACAATAAACTGTGATAAAAGTAGTGTGATGAAAATTAAATTTCATTTCATCACAGAGCTAATGTACTTCAGTGGAAATTATACTTTCAGAATTTATAAAACTTGGCTTTGTAAAAGTAACATAACTAACAAATCAGGTGGGGAAGTGGGATAAACAGAAGTGTAAAAGTCATTCCTTTATAACAAGGAATCAGTAACTACTACTTAAAGTTGAACATGGCTAAAAATTGTGCCAATCTCTTAATATTTTTCGTAATCTTTTTTTTTTAAACTCTAGAGGGATCTTTTAGGAATTGCTATGCCATATGATTCAATAGTCATTAGCAAGTCTTCATTTTCCATCAGATTCTTTTTCTTTGTATAATTCAATGAAAACTTTAAAATGCTTTAAAAATAACAGGCAGGAATGGGCAAAAAATAAAAGATTTATTCAGTTGTACAATAGAACTTTTAGTAATCTCATAAGTGAAAGGAAATTTCCTCTGGTTTCCTATACTTCAGTAACTGAAAGCTATTCCCTTACAGCCAGTTAACATGTACTTTTAAGTAGCTAATATAGAATCATTAAAACTAAGATACAACCTGGTGAGGTTACTGAACTTCATTATAAAAGAATCATCTGGGCAGCCAGGAAAACAAACAAGTTCATATAAATGTGATGAGGTGTGGTAACAATATCATTTATTTAAATGCAGTGTTAATAGCTGCATTTCACAGCTTACTTGACTTATAAAAAAGCATTATACATCAAACTTACTACTAATATATTTTTCTGTTTTTCATTACTAGTAACTTACAATTACTTACTGAGGTCATTTTCCTTCAAACTCCTCCCCTGACACACCCCAAAAATTGTGTGATCCAGAAGGATCCAGGAGAATAGCTTTTGATTATTTTGTCTCCTTTCAACTTCTGTTACTTGTTCCAGAATTGCTACGGCATCAAATCTAAGTCCTCTACATTGCAAAGCAAATACCCTATACATTCCAAGGAGAGTATTTATAGTGGCCAAGCTTCTGCCTTGGAGAGAGGGTTAACTCTCCTCAAGTATGTTTATTTCTTACCCTTCTCCCTGGCATCATTGACACAATATAGTAATAGGCCCCTTTAGTCCTAGATATTAATAGTTCCATCTCATCACATATCCTTTCCTTGCAGACTCCCAATAATTGATTTTATTGACCTTACCACCTTCTTAATAGTAGTCAGAGGTATTCTGGTTTGCTATATGATGTAAGGAAATCTGATATTATTTTGGATAAGCATGTGAATTTCTTCTTTAGACTTTGCAGTGACCACTGTCCTCAAGTATTAGAATTATTGTCTTTAAGATGGCAGTTATTAAGTGGTTTCTATAAATGAGCGTTAAAAGAAGTACGTGACACTGTTTATGTTTTCACAAGGCGTATAGTCTAGTTTGACAAGTATTTTAAATGTCAATAAAACTAGAAGTATCTTATTTTGTCTTAGAAAAGTGATAAGGAAACAGTAGTAGAGACTTTAATGAACTTCAGTGACCCAGAGAACTCTGAGATTTTGTCCCAAAGGAAATTAACCTTTATTGAGTGGCCTTGCATATACTGAGTACTTTAACAAAATCCAATTAAGTACTAACTCTAACCTCTAAATGTGGATAATATTTTGCCTTACATTAATCTTTTAGAATTTTGTAAAATGGAAAATAGCTGTTTGAAAATAAGTAAAATTAATAGTGTTTAATTTCCCTCTTGGAAAAGAATTAGATGATAGGAAAATAATAGAGTAAAAAACTTAAAAGGCTTAAACAGCTTATAATTAATCAACTGTTCTGGATATATTGCACTGAAAAAATGTGAGTTAGAGTGAAAAGGTTCCTCTTGACCATCTAGGTCACATTCTGTGACTTTTCAGATTTTCATGTGCTTCAAAGGTAGGATTAGTGGGAGGGGATAGGCTAAATGTGAGTAAACTATGATTGCTCTGTTGTGGTAATAATGATATTCACAGTGTTTTGCTAACTCATTCTATGAAAATGAAGCAGAAAATATTATTCTGAGAAGCCACTAAAGTTCTTTGGCCTTCTTGACTTCTGTGATTTCCCCTGAAGCTTTAACACACTCTGATTGTATATAGAATTGACCAATTTTTCTTTATTGCAGTTTTTACTGAAGATCAATTATTGAATTATTTAGTAGTGTTGAATCTACAGAGGAAGAAGGTGATATTTTGGCTGTCCTCAAAAAGCTTGTGTTGTCAAGACATATATTAAATAAAAACAGTACTATAATAATTCAGAGCATTATTTTAATGATGCTCTTCAATGACAGTAGACATATTGGCATTCAGTGTTATACACTGGAAATAAAAGTTACTTTTAATGTTCTTAATCCTATTATAGAAACATTAATTCAGTGTATAAACAGATGCCAGGTTTTACTCTGTAGTATCTCTATTACGTTTGCTTCTGCTGGCCAAAGGCAGACAAAGATTTAAGATATTTTGTGGGATGACATTAGAAAATTTCAGGGGAGAATGATGTCTGTAAATTGACCAGCATCTCTGAAAATCAATAGCGGAGGGTGATATAGGTCAGTTTTCATTAGTTTGACAAATTGAGTGAGCAGGAACAGCCTTATAACTTGCAAGTCATAGAAAGGAGGTGAGAACAGACACACATACACAATTAAGGCATAACTTGATAGTCCTTTCGTTAATTGTTGCTACTGCTGTGTCCCACCATTCCCTTCACCCCAACGTGCTGAATACTCATCAGTAAGTTTAGATAACAGAATACTCACTAAATATGAAATGGGAGTCAGAGAGGAAAGAGTTTATGTTTAAGGAGCTTACAGTGTTCTAAGTACTTGTCACTTTTAGTTCCCTAAGCTATAGTAACTCATCAACCTTAGCAATTTTGGATTTTTATAAATGCTTTCCTTTCTAACTTTTTATTTTGAAATTTTTCAAATCTATAGAGAATTTGAAAGAATAGTACAATAGACATCCAAATTCCCTCTACCTAGATTCACTAGTTGTTAACATTTTGGTAATATATCTACATTTTTTTTTGCACTTAGCCTTTTGAGACATCATTGAGACACTTCATCCATTCAGTATGTGTCTCCTAAGAACATGACGTTCTTCTTCATAACCATGATATAATTATTATACTCAAGAAATTTAACATTGATACAATACTATTAACTAATATAGTTTATCAAAAAATATAGGGAGATAGTATTGCTGACCCAAGGAAAAATTTTGATTTTTTCCTACCTACCTCTGTGAAGAACACATTTTACCCCTTGAAGATAAGTCTAAGAAGAAAGTGAAATTGAAATTATTCTATGAAATTGAGTGATATGTATCTTTTACAGGGCAGGAAGTAATAATCATACTTGAAGTGGGCATCTTTCATCAGTGGGAATGTGTTGAAAAATATGATCCATTTACTTTACATTTATGCTTCAAAGAATCATCTGTGCTGCATATGTGTATAATATATATTTACATGCCTTGTGTTTTTGTTGCTATTGCTCAGAAACATTTCTAGAGAATTTTGTCCGTAAGAAATAAGGTATTAGGTGCCAGGTGCCTTAGGAACTATTAGACTTGATTCTTAATAATTTTTCTCATTCTTCTGTTCTACAAGCTGTACTTATGAATTGCCCAGCTTAATTGTTGGAAGGAAATAAATATTTTTGGTATTTCTCAGTCTTACTTTTGACCTTATCAAATTCTGTTCCTAGATTCAGTGTGCATTCTGCCAACTGAAATTGATTTTTGCTTTATCTCTAAAGCGTTGTCCCATTTTTGTTAACTTTCTAACTTCCTCGTAATCATTACTCATGTGTAAGAGAAGTGATGGGTTCCTACGTTGTAGGAAACAGCCTAGAAAGGGAACAGAGATCTATGATGAAAATCACAGCAGTTTATAGGACTTAAATTTTTTTTTAAACTAAAACATTTGGTCCCCAACACCTGCATGAAATATGAGAATCAACATTTTCCTAATGAAGTGCTCCCTTCATGTAAAATGTAGTGAGGAGGTAGTCAGCTAATTTTGAATTTCATCTGGTGTTTAAATATTATGAGTTATATGTGAGAAACTTTTTGAAAAATGTATATTCCTTCTGGAAAACTGGTTTAAAAACCAATTGGGTTATATTATATAATTCCAGAGAATGATAATGGCCCAATGCGATCTTTTTTTTCAGTCTTAATATGATTAATATACATGCCTGGGTTATTAACATGAAATTGGTCTCCTCATCAAAAGGAAACACAAACATGCTTTTCTTCTTGACTTTAACTCAACAGTGTTTAGGGTGGGAGCATATATATTTGGAAAGTTCCTCACAACAGTTTCTTAAAGAAAATCTTGACTTTGCAGGGTAGAATAGCTCTCCAGTCAGTCAAGAAACAAAGTTAAGCCCTTTAATTGTCACACACAAAAAATATCAACTTTAACTCAGCTGGTATTAAAAGCCCATGGCAACATCGTGTCCAACAACTATAGGATACTTGCTGTTTTCAAGTACATGTGAAGCATTTTCCAAAATTGACCACAGGCCATAAAGCAAGTCCTAATAAATTTCAAAGAACTGAAATCATACAGAGTATGTTTTCTAACCACTGTGAAATTAAGCTAGAAATTGTTACATTTTCACTGGAAAATCTTGCAGTTTTTGAAACGTGTATAAAAGAGGGAATAACGGCCGAGACCAACAAATCAAGAAAAAAGTAGACATAGTTTACCAATATCAGGAACAAAAAAGGGAAATATCACTCCAGATTCTATAGTCATTAAAAATTTAAGAGGGCATTCTGAACAACTTTATGCCAATAAATTTAAAATTTCACATGAAATGGGCAAATTCCTAGAGTAACATGACTTACCAAAACCAACACTAAACCTGAAAATAAAAAGACAAATAACACCAATCAAAAAAATAGGTACAGGATCTAAACAGATATTTCTCCAATCAAGATATATAAAGATGCCCAGTAAGCATATGATAAGATGCCCAATATCATTAGTCATCAGGGAAATGAAAATCAAGGCCATAATAAAATACCATTTCTCATCCACTAAGATAGCTATAATCAAAAAGACATAGTAACAAGTTTTGGTGAAGACGTTGGGAAGGGAATCTTGCTTTTTTTAAAGAAAAAAAAAAACAACAACATGATTGATATATAATCCACACACTTTATAATTTATCCACATAAAGTATATGATACAGGCCGGGCACAGTGGCTCACACCTGTAATCCCAGTGCTTTGGGAGGCCAACGTGGAAGGATCACTTGAGCCCTCACGTTAGGGAATGTAAAAGGGTGTAGCTACTTTATAAAACAATCTAGTGATTCCTCAAAATATCAGGGTTCCCATATGACCTCGTAATTCTGTTCTCAGGTATTTCCCCAAGAGAAAAGAAAACATGTCCACACAGAAACTTGTACATGAATGTTCATAGCAGCATTATTCATAATAGCCAAAAAGTGGAAACAACCCAAATGTTCATTGACTGATGAATGGATAACAAAATGTCATATTATCTGTCAATAAAAAGGAATGAAGTACTGATATGTGCTACAACATAGCATTGAAAACATTACGTTAAGTGAAAGAAGCCGGTCATAAAAAGACTATATATTGTATGAGTCCACTTATATGGGATTCTACTTTATGTCCAAAATAGGACATAGAAACAGAAAGTTGATTAGTAGTTGTTAGGGGTTAGGAGTAGGGAATAATGAGAAATGACTGCTAATGGGTATGAAGTTTCTTATTGGGATGATGAAAATATGCCAATATTGATTGTGTACATTGTGTGTATACTAAAAACTTTTGTATTGTATCCTTTGTTTTTCTTAAGATACAGGATCTTGCTCTGTCACCCAGGTTGGAGTACAGTGGTGCAATCATAGCTCACTGTAACTTTGAATTCTGGGCTCAAATTATCCTCCCACCTTGGCCTCCCAAAGCGCTGGGATTACAGGTGTGAGCCACTGTGCCCGGCCTGTATTATATACTTTACATGGATAAATTATAAGGTGTGAGGATTATATCTCAATCATGTTGTGATTTTTTTTTTTTAAAAAAAGGAAGATTCCCTCCCCAAAGTAAAATCAGTACTAGAAGAAATACAAAGTCTGATTAATCTCATATTTTTAAAAGAAATTTAATCTATAATTAAAGCCTTCCCACATAGAAAATGCCAGGCCCACATATGACTTCACTGGTGAATTATTTAAAACATTTAAAGAAGGAATAGCAGCTATCTTAACGGAATTCTTCCAGAGCATATAAAAAGTAGAATTCCTTTCTCACTTATTTCATAGCCAACAAGGACATTATAAGAAAGGGAAAGTGTAGGCCATCTTCTTCATGAAGATAGATAAAAATATCCTCTAAAAAACAAACAACCACAAAAACCCTCTCAGCAAACTAGGAACAGATGGGAGCCCCTTTAATCTGATAAAGGGTCATCTACCAGAAATTTACAGTACATATTAAAATTAAGGGTGAAATATTGAAAGACTTTTCCATTGAGATCAGGAGTGAGATAAGGATACGCTGCCACCACCATTATTCACTATTGGACTGTAAGTCCTAGCCAGTGCAATTAGGGAAGAAAAAGAAATAAAAGTCTTACTATTGGAAAAGAAGGAATAAAATGTCTTTATTTGCAGGTGACACGATTGTGTATATTGAACATACAAAAGAATCTACAGATGAAATTAATATGGGAATATCACAAGGTTGCTAGAAATGAAGTCAGTATTCAAAAATCAGTTACATATTGGATATGATCAGTTCATGAAAATTCATCAAGTTTTAACATTTATGATATACATATGCAGAAAAGTTGCATATTATATTTCAGTACAAAGTCTTACAAAATTAGTTATATTTCTAAATACTGATTAGAAAATGAAGTTTGAAAAATGATACCATTTATAATTACATCAAAAAACGTAAAAATACCTAGTATAATAAGAAATCTAATGAAAGGTGTACCAAACCTCTATAGAGAAAATCACAAAGAACATCCAAGTGAATGGAGGAATATACCACATCTATGGACTGGAAGACTTAACATTGTTTAGTTGTCAGTTCTCCCTAAATTGATCTGCGTATTCAATTAATCCCCAAAATCACAAGAAGTTTTTTGTGAGAATTAACAAACTGATTCTAAAATGTATAAGGAAATGCAAAGAGCCAATAATAGTCAAGACAATCTTGAAGAAAAACAAAATTGTAAGATTTACTCTACCACATATTAAGACTTAATAAAGCTATAATAATTAAAGTATTGTAGAACTGGTACAAGGGCAGACAAATAGACAAATGAAACAAAGTAGAAAGTATAGAAAGAGACCCACTTACCTGATTCATATCAAATGCTCCACCCCAATTCAGTGGGGAAAGGATGGTCTTTTCAGTGCATGGTGCTGGGTCAATTTGATACCATATAGAAAAAATAAATTTAATCTTGACCCTAACTTATATTTTAAAACTTCTGGGTAAAATATAGATAGAAATGTGAAAGGTAAAACAATATAGCCTGTTAGAGAAAACATAAAAGAATATTATCATGACCTTGAGGTAGAAAAAGATTTCTTAAACATAATATAAAAATCATTATCCAAAAAGGAAGAGATTGTTGATTGGACTACATTAAAAATTAAAATTTTTGTTCCTCAAGGTGTACCATAAAGAAAGAGAAGTGGGTCTTGTGCTTGAGTCTTCAGGAAAAAAAATGAAGAGAAGAAGGCTGGGCTTGGTGGCTCATGCCTATAAATCCCAGCACTTTAGGAAGGTGAGGCAGGATGATTGCTTGAGGCCAGGAGTTTGAGACCAGCCTGGGCAACATAGTGACACCTTGTCTCTACAAAATGAATATAAAAGTTAGCTGGGCGTGGTGGCACATGTCTCTAGTCCTAGCTACTTGGGAGGCTGAGACAGGAGGATTGTTTGAGCCCAGGAGTTTGAGGTTGCAGTGAGCTATGATGGTGCCACTGCACTCCATCTTAGGGCTACAGAGTAAGACCCTGTCTCAAAAAAAAAAAAAAAAAGAAAAGAAAAAGAAAGAAAGAGAAGAAGCAGGCTGCAGAATGGGAAAGATACTCCAATATGTATAACTAATAAAGTGCTCATATCCCAACTATATTAAGAATTTTAATCAGTAAGAATAAAAGGCAATCTAACCAAAAAGTGAGCAAGAGACTTGAATGGATACTTACAAAAAAGGATATCCAAATCATCAATAAACATATGATAAGGATCTCAACCTCATCAGTCATCAAGAAATAACACTATGCACCTATGAGAATGGTCAAAATTTAACAAACCTAACAATATCAGGTATTCATGAGAATGTAGAGCATCTGGAACTCTTGAACATTGCAGGTGGATGTATAAATGCATACCTGCCACATTGCAAAACTGATAGTATCTATTAAAGCTGACCATATGCATACCCTATGGCTCCACAATTCCTTTCCTAGCTATATGCCTAAAGGTATGCAGACATATGTGTACCAAAAGACTTATAAAGAATGTTCACCATAGCATTGTTAGCCAAATCTGGAAATAGCCCAAATGTCCATTTTGGAATATTCATGCAATGGATTCACTTAATATATACATAGGTATGCATCAATGAAAAAGAACTAACTACTGCTGTTCTCAATAACATGGATGAATCTGATGAATACAATGTTGAGCCACAAAAGCCAAACTCAAATTAATAAATGCTGTATGGTTCTATTTATAAAAAGTCTATGCCCTTTTCAGAAAATGGAATCTCCAACTTTTTTCTTTCTAGCTCCCATGAAAAGCCTAACTGGAAAAGTGATGTTTATAAAAGACTATTTAAAGGATAAGCAGACTGTTTTTTAAAAATTGGAAATATTTGTAAAACAAATTACAGAGAATTATATAACAGATACCCATCTATTTACCATTCACCTTTGATATGCAAATTTTGTAATATTTGTGCATAGACCTTTTTGCTAAGAAAATAAACATTACAATATCATTAAAGCCACCTTTGTTTCCATCCCCAATCCCAAAACCTTGCTCCCCAGAGATAATTACCATAAAAATAATAATTACCATTAAATGATATATTCTTCCCATATACTTTAATATATTAAATATATTATTGTATATGTATATATATACACACATACATATGAAGGGTAAAACAATGTGTGCGTATTTGTATATTTTATTCTACGCTGTTTTTAAGATTTATCCAGGTATAGATGTATTGATAGTTTTTACTTCTAAATGAACTTTGTTATATGAATTACTACACTTAATTATCTGTAATTTTTATGCTATTTTGAGTTCTAATCTTTTGAAATCAAGTTGACCCTGCCAAAAAAATACTTGGCTTGTATTATTTTACCCATTCAAAGATTGACTTTACTTAATTGTATTTTAATATGTTCTCATTTTATCAAAAGATGCTGTAAGGAACAATTCTGTGAAATCTCTTATTTAATCTAACATTCAGAATATTATTGGGAATCCTATATCTAGTGTTACCCAGTGCTTCCTATATAAAATACTACATCACAAATTTCTTTTAGAATTTTGTGCCAAAAAATATTTTACCTTTCCTGACAAAGTGTTGTACTTCCTTCCCTTCTGTTAATGAGAATGGTGACTTTGTTGTCTTTCTGTCTTGGAGGCCAGTGATCTGTAGTAGTTTTCTATTGCTGTTGTAACAAATTACCACAAATTTAGTGGCTTAAAACAACATAAATTTTTATCTTATACTTCAATAGGTTAAAAGTCCAATACAAGTCTAACTGGATTAAAATCAAGGTGTCAGCATGACTGTGTTCCTTTCTGGAGACTGTAAAGGAGAGTCTGTTTTCTTGCTTTTTCCAGCATTCAGAGGCTACTCACTTCCTTGGCTCACGGCCTCCTTCCTCCAGCAACATTGGGCAGAGTGCTTTAGTCTTTCTCACACTGCTGTCTCTTTGGTTCTCCATAGTCACATCTTCCTCTAACTTTTTTTAAGGAGCCTGTGATAACATTATCTCTATGCAGATAATCCAGGATAATCTATTTTAACTCAGTTTTTTTTTTTTTTTTTTTTTTTTTTTTTGAGAAAGAGTCTCACTCTGTTGCTCAGGCTAGAGTGCCGTGGCATCAGCCTAGCTCACAGCAACCTCAAACTCCTGGGCTCAAGTGATCCTCCTGCCTCAGCCTTCCACGTAGCTGGAACTACAGTCATGCGCCACCATGCCTGGCTAATTATATATATATATGTGTGTATGTATGTGTGTGTATATATATATATTAGTTGTCCAGCTAATTTCTTTCTATTTTTTTAGTAGAGATAGGGTCTTGCTCTTGCTTCTTAGACTGATATCGAAC